>DWMG01001437.1:0-15213 GCA_018244855.1 Elbella merops
CGACCGGCTGATTGCGGTATAGCGCAGCCTAAATAGGCACGGCTAAATGCTCTGGCCGCCGACGGGCAGCAGCGTCGACGGTGCGAACAGCCGTGCCCTGCGATCTCCCAACCCGCATGCCCAGCGTGGAGATTATGGGCATATACCCCCTTTGACTAAGAAAGGCTGATGATGATGATGATGGCGCATAGGTTATACTTACGATTACATTATAGTTACGAACATATAAACTTGTCGATTTATTTTAATGTGTACTTAATAAAATCTTTGAATCTTTGAATAGGTTGTAGCGAAAATGACTAGTTATAGTGGAACACTAGTTTAATGTTATGTTAATAATGTATTAAAAATGCAATTTAACCGAATAATGGTTATGGTATAAACTGACATTCATTATTCTAACTATAAATAGCTCACGGAACTCGTTACACAATAAAATGTAACGTAATAGGTATGCATGTTTATTACATATTTGTATAGCGATACATAATGGTTGAATTGAACAAATAAAAAACCTTTCTATCTATTACTTTCCTATCATATTTATTTCCATTCAAATAGTTCCTTGTCATTCTATATTCGAAATTAAAAATTTTAAAATGGGTAAAGCGAAAGACGTGAATACGTCCTAAAGATATTACTGGTTGCCGAAATAAAAGAATTTTTTTTCGGCAACCAGTAATATCTTTATAATTATAGCTATATAATAATATAATTGTAAATAAGTATAACATGTTGTGAATTGTATTGTTGAATAACAATGAATTATTCAAGTCGAAAGACGCTTAAAGAAGTTACATTACTGCATTGAATACAACATAGACAAGTTCGTCTGTAGTGCGTCTGTAGTTCGCGTGCAGCGAAGTATTGTCGGGACTAATAAGCACGCATCAATTTATCTCCCCACGAGCTGAAGAAAATACACTCGTGCAGTTCTTTTTATTGTTCTATGCTAGCAAGAGGACGGGTACATAATGGCAAGCGCGCGACCAGTCCGACCAGTTGCTCCCTCCCCGCGGGAACAGCTGACTGAACCGACAACAAAGACCAAACCAGTCTACACAATCAGCACATTACTTTCAATGTTACTAAATATACGTACACTACGTAGAGCTATCGATTCAACAACATTATGCCATTGCGTTTGTGAGTCGGGTGCCAAAACAAAAAGAAAAAATGATATGATCGTTATGAATACCTAAAGTATGAGGGTTTTCCTAACGCCCAGTCCAATAAATGTAGTACCTACATAACAATGTTGACCGTGAATCCGTTCTACGTGAAAGGTGAACTGATCTGATCCTAACAAAGGACTACTTGCCTTTCTGTTCATCCAATACACGAGGGCGCTCGAGATACAGCACTCTGCGAAACTGAGTCCTTAATGTAACTAGTCTCTAGAATAAATCGTAATTTCACGGATTCATTTTGAACATAGTCAATAGTCACTTGTGTCGTAGTTTTCACTCATCGGTTGCTATGGTGCTAAGAACGTTCACGACACGATTAATGAGCTCTTTGGATATTGTAAGTACTGTAAAGTCTTTGTTTACAATGTTACCGATTTTTATGTGTTATTTACATCACTTTTCAGTGGCCTGCGAACGTGATAATCGTTGCACTGCCTGCGCACTTTATTTGCGCTGCTGCGTCAAAACAGACAGTCGGGGTTGGCAATACCCGTATTCAGACGAATGTGTTTCGTATCAGTCGGTTTTCTATCCCAGTTCCTAGCTTAAGTGTACGGATTTTTATCTCGCTCACTCATTTGGCATTTATATTGCTGGGTTACCATACTAAATTGTTAAAAAAGCTACTGTCAAATGGTTGGCTTAAATACATCTACGCCATTCACTCCAATTTCAATTTGTAATTTTAATGTAATATATAGTACGTGTTCTATTAGCTTCACCGGTTTATTCATAACCTAGACGTTCTTTTTAAAAAAGTTTGATGCATATATTAACAGGTTTAATAATGTAGTATGTAACTCAACAATGCCCGCGCTTTGTTTGTTTACTTTTAGACTAAAGTACATAACATTAATTATTCAAATAGCGGTACCAGGACACAAATGAACTATTAAAAAACGATAACAAACTACCCTTATTAAAATGTTGCCAGAAACATCTTTAGTAATAACGGCAGTGTTTTCATACCTAGATTAAAATAAGCTTTTTTTTCTTACCGAAGTTAGCCCCATGAAACTGTTAGGGAGAACAAGAAACAGTATTCGAACTAATTCGTATAGATTTCTAGTAGTAATATCTTTAATATGTGTTTTACTTAATATCCAAAATCGACTGTTCTGGGTTTTCAGTAGATGATATATTTTTTTATTTTACAGGGTTGGGTGTAGCTTTGATTAGCAGAGGTCTGTTCAGTAGTGGACTCCCAATGCCTGATGGATGGATATTTACTAGATCATCTTTAATATTAATTATATTTGTGTGATAAATAAACTATTATCATATAATGACATATTATTTAAATATTAAATTGAGTTTCATTTCAATTCACATTTTTTCACAGGCGTTTCAAATTATTTATTTTCATAAAAATAGAGGGATTCTAAGTGTTTCGTGTATATAGTAAATTTCTGTGAATTTAAGCAATTTCTTTTGAAATGTCGTGGGTAGGTTCGGGTAATACTTATTGGGTTTTTTATTTCTCCACCCACTATGACCGTTTTATTTGTAGTTATAATTTAAGCTTTGAAGTTAGCAAAACAATTTATCTAGTCTTATTATTTAAAAATGAGTACCATTGAATTTTTCTAATTTAGAATTTCTAGTTGTGACTCGAAGTCTGGAAGTGTGCCCGGTGTATGGCAATGGGCTCATCACCTATTCCATTATGGGACTTAAACGTAACTGGTATAACGTGGGGGTGTACAACATTCCTCTGCCTACCACTTCGGGGATTACAGGCGTGATGTTACGTTTAAAAAAGTAGTTATGTTTGTATACACTTAGTCGTTTGTGAACTGGCTAAGGGTCTTCTTAGCATCTATATCTGCAATTTAAACAATTTTTCTTTAGTACTATCTTATCTTTTTGTTCATGGAGGAGCGATGACGCTATAGATGTTATTGCTATCGCCAAGCCCACTACAAAATAACAACACAGATTATAGAGTGGCACCTTACATTTATTAAACATATGAGCAAAGTATAGACATCTTAGGTTATCCTTTGTTGACAACAATGCACAGAACTGACATGGCTCAACTCAATACTTATTGTATTTTCATTGTTGGCCTTGAAGCCAACTTGCTTAACAAACATCCTTTGAGATACCGGTACAAATTATAGATTAAACCAAAAGCCAGTAGTCTACATAAAATAAGTATGTTATAATCTTGTCTATGCTTTTAGAGTTGAGTAGCAATGATTGTAATTACAACTAACAGAATAGTGATAATTAAAGAATAGATCGAGAAAACAATTAATGTGACCACTTACCATGGCATGACACATTTTCTTGCTTTTTTCAAACAAAAAAAAACGAAGGGAGACAGTGTATACCAATGTGAACTATCAACCATATAATTTTCTCTCCATCTAATCAGTAAGTAATATTTATTAATTGAAATAGTTTTGTGATTCTATAAATAATTTTTAAAATAATAAATTTTGACTTTCATTCTTTTCATATACATACTAAAATATATACATGAATCAATTTGATCTGCCCCAAGGTAAGCTATTATTTTAGGAAACCAGATCATTGACAAAAGTGTTAACCAATAGGACCAGATCATAGACAAAAATTCCTTTTTGTCTGTTTATTTACAGAACAGTTATAGTTGACAATTTTAATATTTTTATATATATTTATTCATTATTGCCCCGTACAGAGGATACCAAGTATCTGGCAACATTCAATAACAATAATGTATGGGTCCAAAACAGCAACAAAATTTATATTAAAAAAATATCTATTCAGTATTTGTAGATATAAAAACCACATATGTAGTTGCTAGCTTTGACTTTAATCTCACTGTACATAGTGTTTCTGGCTACGACCTCGAGTTACAGATCTGGTTGTCAACAACAATACATCCTGCTAGGGATTGACTAAATCCTACAAAAGTTTAAAAAAGTAGGATACAATATTACATCAAGCAAATTAGTTTTTGTTTCAGTTCTGTGTCTGCTTGTTTTCATTTCTTTATTTAATTTTTTGTTATTTAAAGAGCAAAGTCATTGTCAGCCTCTAGATGTCCACTGCTGGACATAGGCCTAAGAGCAAAGTAATGGTTAGAAATTATTTGAAATCCAGATTGGACCATAGTAAGCATGTTATTCAAATTTATCGTAGTGTTTAAAAAATAACAATTAGTTCATCTCTCACATGAAACAGTTTTATATGAAGTGTAAAAATCCCTCCCGAAGAATGAAATGTCTCCTGCACAAGACGTCCGAAATAAAAATTTTATTGGAGTTCTCGTTATATTATAATAATTATTAACAGATTTTCGAATTTCAAATCATTACAGGAGTATGTTCCATTTTTCAACACTGGTGATAAGAAATAATTACAATATAATTTAATTGTCTGCTCAATGAATACAATTTTTAGGTATAAAACATAGTTACATTTATTATTATGCAACAGCACTGTTTTCTCTAGTAAGTTGGGTTTAACATGACACACTCGTTTCAAGAATATGAAGTACTTGCATCACACACTTATAGTTTACATCTATTGAATACAACTTTTGTGGTATTGATGGTCTATGTAGGATTTAGCCAGTGCCAAAGTTAATGTCAGACCGTTATGCGTTCTTTTGCCAGAATTTGCTCGCGTTGCGAATGGATTTGCTTTTGCCGGATAGCTTCTTTGGCGCGGAGTGTGAATCGCTACCACCTGCACCGCTCTCTTCGTTCTCCGCTTGAGACTTGAGAGTTTTCTTAATGAACACTATCTGAAATGACAATGGATATGCATGTGATAACAGACATACAAATTATATAGTTTTTTTTTAACGGAATAAGAATTATTAAATTTATTTATTTACTTTATAAATTATATTTATTTACTTTGAATGGGAGAACTTGCTGTCTATGATTGAACTATAATAAACATCACTATCAGTTGCAGAAATGATAATTTCTAAATCATGATCCGACAATCACAATCATGGCTTTTATTTTAAGGTAACTGAGGCCAAGAGCCATTAAAACATCAGGCCAGTCAATAATTATTGTAGTATCAATACAGTTCAGGATTGACTGGCTGAAAAAGGCTGCATTTAAGACAAATTCCAAACATGACATGTAGGGCGGCAGCAAATTATATATTATGAAAACTAAAAATCCGACATAAGTGTATTATAATTTGCCGACTAATGTTAGGCCCATATAAAAAATTATTCATAACAATATCACTGCAAGATTTGGTTAACTTTTCATCCTATCATCGTCAGCCTATCTTAGTCCACTGCTGGACATAGGCCTTCCACAAAAGGGGGGTTATGCCCGTAATCTCCACGCTGGGCATGCGGGTTGGAGATCGCAAGGCACGGCTTTTCGCACGACTGACGTCGCTGCCCGTCGGCGACCAGGGCCGTGCCTATTTAGGCTGCGCTATACCGCAATCAGCCGGTCGCCAGAGCCTTGTCTGTTATAGCAGGGTGCACCACGTACAGGTGAGGTTGGCTTGGGTTTCTAATCCATCTATCCAAAATTTGTCTATTTTATAATATATTTAGAAAAGTGTAGGTACTACACTTGCCTTGCCTATCTCTTTGAGGATTACCGGCGTCGCGTTTTGTTCGGTAATGTTTATTTGCCTACCGTCAATAACAAAATTTCCCAATAATGCCATTTCTATTTCACAGCCACTCTATAGCCGCTTCGTCGCTTAAACATGACGGGTCAGATTCTCTGATCAACGTGAGAACCCAGATTATACAAAATAGCCTTTTCGAGACCCCATCATGTTTCCACGAAACATTGTATCATTATTATCAATAGTACGTCCGAACGCGTGAGTCTGCATGAGGCACGATAGCTTCATGATAATCATCATAGTTAATTATTACTAGAATCGAAAAGATTGTAGTATTGCATCTGAAATATTAATTCGAAAATATTTCCATGAAGTAATAAATGAAGGAGCACGTCATGTATGCAAGTATAGAGATATTTGGCACTCCATATTCTCAGCATGTCCCATAAGGGACCCGACGTGAAGATATGTAAAAATGAGATTTAACTCTGTGTTGTGTGATTACGTGTGTGGAGGACAGAAATATTACACAATAATTATTATGCCTATTTAATATTATCACTTACCACTGTCCAGTCGCGGGAAAAACCCGTGTATGATTTAACCAGGTCGAAACCAATGTTATCATCGCGCTGGGCTAATGATAAATCTGTAGCTTTTTGCTAAACAACAATATGAATTAAAATGAAGATAATGCTCTTATTCATAACGCTTCAAGTATCTCATGCCCATATGTCCAGCGGTGGGCCGAGATGGGCTGATGACATGACGTGACGAAGTAGTTCATCCATTTTGTCAGTCTCGCTGGTCTAGTGGCAAGCGTGATTGGGCGAAAAGTGGAAGGTTCAATCCTCCGGGTGAAAGTACTATTGAATTTATCAAACTGGAAATTTCCAGTAGTAGCTCGGTTTCTGGGCTTGAGCGTGGTACATGCCGATAGATTCACCCCCTAGAAAGTTAGAAGTCTCCGAAACCGGCGTGTATGTATGAAGAGATTGATGAATGTTGACGAAGCAAATTCAAAAGTTTTTATTCTCTGTAAGGTATATAAATACATTTAATCAACGTCATAACATATCTTATATTTATATATTCATCGACTTTGAACGCCTTTTATTAGGCTTATGTAGACCGGAAGAAAAAAGCAAGCGGAAAAAACTCCCGGTACTCTTTTAAAAAAAAGACAGGTATACAAGTTATTAATACTGCTGTATAGCTTTGGCACCCTAGAGAACACACGTGACAGCTATCGTGTGTCAATATCAGTCCGCTGCCAACAGCTTACAAAAGCAGTTGAATTTATCTATACTTTTACATAATTGTACTAGAGACAGCCTAGTGCAGTAAATTCAGTCCCAGGCCTCCTTGTCATTTAAATAGTCCTTGGTTTCATAATAAGCCTTAAGGCTTGCTTAATTTTTTTTTAAAATCTCTGTAAAGGCAGGGACTGAATATCTAAAGGTATTTTATCGTAAACTCTAACAGACATTTCAATAAATGAATGGCTTGTCTTATGTTATAAATATATCACTACATAGTATAAAACAATGTCGCTTCCCGCTGTCTGTCTGTCCCTACTCGTATGTATGCTTAGATCTTTAAACCACGCAACGGATTTTGATGCGGTTTTTTTAATAGATAACGTGATTCAATAGGAAGGTTTATATGTATAATACATGCATAATATAGTAGAGAAACACTGATAATTTTAGAGGTTTCTAACGTGATGTCGTAAATATACACATTTTTTTGCGCTCACGTTGTGAACGCTGGTTGACCCCTCCGAGATAGATCAAAATAATGTACTACAGTATTGTACACTTTAAAAAGGTTTACAAAAAAGTCCGCGATGGTATATGTTTATCTCTTAGGGATAACCCAAAATAACCATTTTTTATCCTTTACTTTTTACGAGAAATAATGGCATTAGGCCTCATTCATTTAAGTACCTTAAATACATTGTGCATTGAATATAGATAATTTAAGCGAATATGTTCGAAAATATTACAGATTCAAAATGCAGGGACATAGCGGTTGCGGCGGTACGGGCCGGGACGCTGGCGGCGCGTGCCCAGGATTTGCCGTTCCAATTTAAACGCCTACAATTTCCGGTACAGATATCTTTTATCGATATTAATAAATCGAAGGGTCAAATTTTCAACGTTGCAGGCTGATATTTGAGCGTAGAGTGTTTCCACGTGGCCAATTTATGTCGCTCTTTCAAGAGTACCTAACCTCTAAAGAAAACATGTTTGTATTGTCTAATGACAAAAAAGTTGTGAACGTCGTATATAAAGACATTCTTTAGTATATTTAATATCAACATTGCTCCCGTGCGGCGGCGGGGCGGCGCGCTACGAGGAGCTATCAATAAAATACTTTAAATATGAACAATGAGGACTTCCACTCTTATCAAACGAATCATGAGTGGCTAAGTAAAAGTAGGATTATAGGATATAGACAAATCTAATAAAGAATTGGATTTCAAATCATTTTGAAATAAATGGCAACGTGTACTCTCTTATTTATGAATACAAAGAGAGTGTAAAGGAAACATATGAGATCCCTGAGGGTAGGGATATTTGCCACACGATGGTCACTACCTACCTCTTGAGGGGTTCCTCAACAGGTAGGTAGTGAACATAATCTTAAATAACGCAGCGCGTACATTATTTTCATTACACAAAAGATTAAAGTATTTCACGTACACAACGTAACGAGCTACGTGTTATATTTGGGGAATTGTCATTTATTATTAAGTAGTTTCATTCACGAGCAAACGGGTCACCTGATGGTAAATGAACTGCCGTCGCCCATGGACAATATTATTATTTGTATAAATAGATAAGTTACTGAATTAATTTAAGAGTGACTTGTATTTAAAAACTATTGTAAAACTTGTTAATGTTAATCATTCAGTAAATTTAATTCTAACGTGTACTTACCCAAAATAAAATTGCTTATCTTATTATCTGCGCACCCTATTTATTGCAGCTTAGTACAATATGATTAATCAGATTCATATTACATTGTACTAGGTCGCTCTTGTACCAGGTGGTCTGACGACCTGAACAAGGCAGCGGGATGCCCCTGGATTCGGAAGGCTCAAGACCGGAAGGAACGGCGCCGATTAGGTGAGGCCTATATCTAGCAAGGCTAATGATGATGATATTGCGTTTGGACAAAACAGTAAAACCAGGCTTCGTATATGACGTCATCTTCAAATATCAAGCACTAAATGTTATAACACATATCGAAATCACTTACTTGTGTCACATTGAAGTTATTAAATAATTCTATAGTTGCATTGCACTGTCCAAACTGCACTAACTGTGCACTACTTAAATCTAGAAGTCCTAATAGACTAAAAGCCAGTATAACTCTCCACATCATGAGATCATATTCTCTCATACACCACTACACTATAGCTTGCACAGCGAAATGGGCATTTATCTTATGATTTATCATATATATACAATATCTTATCAAAGCTAATCTTTGGTTAGAATTATTCGCTAATCGCGCGACGGATGTGTCTTTTGGTAACAAGACTCCACTGACGGACAGTCTGACAGTCAGTACCCGTAGGTATATCAAAACAGATGGGTTGTGGCGTGACTAGCGCATAAAATGTTTTTGAGCAGTTTAATTACAACAATAAGTCTTCAAGTATGGCTCCAAGGATATCTCGTGACATGGGAACATATCTACATAAAAAAATCAAATTCCTTCCGGTCCAAATGGCTTCCAGTCTAGCATTGTGACCATAATTCCAATCTGGTTGTCGATGAGGTATGACTTACTTAGCTACAAAGTGCATGTTAGCACGCAAGTGTGGTTTAAAATAACAAAATGGATTTATTTATTTTCGTGATAAACTATTTTATTGTGATAAAAGTTCTTACACAAATATAAACAAACACAATTATAAGATTTGGCCGCTGTATAACGAGTTCTAGCAGACAACTTATGGCTCATTTATAGAACGATCCGAAGAATAGGATTCATCACGTGGTATTCAGGAGGTTAAGTGGTTATATAAATATAAGCTGATTATTTTATTTGCCACTTCTGGGACACAAATATAGATTGTACACTTGACATACATGCACATGCCTAATGACTTAACGACATAAATATATATGACAGTGATTTTACTGCTACAATCAATTACTTTCATTATCATTCGGAATTCTCTAGAATCGGACGGGCTTGGAGTCATCGCTGATAATGAGCGTATCAGATAGGTTTGTATTTATTTTCGGCTGGCTTCGAAATGAAAACGAAACAAAAAAATAATTTCGAAAAACCAAGCAGGCATTCCATCGGTTTTCATAACAAAATTCCAACGTATAGACCAAAAGAAAATATGAAAATTAAATTTGACGAATCCAAAAATGTTGGTGATTTCATATTAACAATTTGAATTATGTATCTTTGTGTCGGCACTCTAATGTCGGTTTAAAATTAAAATAATTCCAAATGACTTTTCAAACATGGAATAGGTACGTTAAGTGTCAATCATGAAGCCATTTTTCAAACATGGAATACATAGCGTTCTTAATGAGAGTGTATTTTTGTCAACTGTATGTAGTCGATTCCCATCGCGTTGAATTTGCGTCATACAATATTCAGTGTTAGTTCCTTTTTAATTTGATGAAATTTTCTGCTTCGGCTAGAAATAGTACATTGCAAATTACTAATGAGTCAGCAGTGATAGCCAAGAATTAGAATTAGTCACCTCACTCTTGGGGTCTAAAGTTCAAATCTATGGCGTGCACGTATTTGTAAAAATGTGCGTTTTAGGATTAAATATCTTTTGCTTTAAGGGAGAAGGAAAACTTGGTGAGGTATCCTGCACACATTAAAGTTTACAAAAAAAAATATTTAAGGTGTGTCAGGAGTCAGACAGCCCGCACTAGGCCACTGTGGTAGACTATGGCCCTAACGCTCTCATTCTGAAAGGAGACCCGTGTTCTTCTGTAGTTGGTAATAAACATAGGTATGTAGTAGAAACGAATATTGAGTATTGAGAGATTTTGAGAGAAGTCTAAGCCCAGTAGTAAAAGTAGCAGTTGTATTTATAGCTCTAGGAGTCGAGGCTAATGTGATGAAATACAAGGAACGTCCGCTTGGTTTTGATGATTAATACTGTACACAATCTGTGATCGCCTTCAAATGCGTGTCCAGAAATATTTTTGGAAAGCGCCCTATAAAAATGTGTCTCCTTCGGCCTTCGAGTGGTTGTATGTAAGTGCGACCGTTGAGCGAGAGGTCCTGAGTTCGATCGGGTACTATTGGCTTTTTATGAGTTGAAATTCTTGGTAGTATTTCGGTTTTGCATGCCTGGGCTATAGCAATAGGTGCACCACCTTGATGGGACGAGATTACGTAACCGGTGACACGTGAGGAGATTCAGACGTGATGTTATATTTTTATGTTACCCTACTAAAAATCCCTTTTAAGAAGAAAAAGACAAGATAATATGAATTGTTGGCGGGGTATTTTAGCAGAATGAAATTAAATAAAAAAGGCGATTAATTTGTTTCTTAACATTAAATATGCAATCACTTATTCATCATAACAGTTCCGGATCGTTATCAACCAATTACAAGCTTTTAGTGAGATATGACAGTAATTATCCAATCTTTGTTATCTTATTGAATAGCTATTTTTATTTTGTTTGTCAGTCTAATAATTAACTTTCGATCAGCGAGACAAAACTTTGACAGGTAGGCAGAGGAGGGTATCCTAGGTTCCCACGTATCACCAGTTTGGGTTGGGTCAACAATTATTGGTAACCAATTTGGAATAGGGGGTGAGTCTATTGCCAATAGTGTCTGATCGAAACAGGTTTGTCAGCCGTAACCGAACTTTTGGTTTCGCTCTCAGTTTCGGCCGAAATTGAAACCAAAACCGAAACTTATTTAAATATTTAGTCTGGCCATAAATACTGATACGATTAATAAAAACAAAATATTACTTTTGAATTGGGAATCTGTTATTTTTATACGATTGTTCATTGTGTTTTCTTATTTTCGCGCCAATATATTATAAGATATTTTATGATATTAAAATGGAGTTGGGTGATAAAGAGAACCAAATCGCTGTGATTGCATTACATAAAGTAGGTATGGTGCCAAACACAATTTTTAAAATTCTCAATACACTTTGTATTAGTCAAATGTTTGTGTTTTGTCAAACCTCCTCTGCTTGTGACAGAGAAAGATCTGGCCGTCCACGTAGTGTTCGTATGAAAAAGGCGATCAACGCAGTAAGGGAAGGAATTCGAAGAAATCCTGCCCGAAAGCAAAAGATTTTATCTCGGGATATAAAGATAGCCCCTAGAACCATGTCGCTTATTTTAAAAGATGACTTAGGACTTGCAGCCTATAAGAGACGCACTGGTTATTTCTTAACTGATTAATTTAAAAAAGAATAGGATGGTAAAATCATAACAACAACTTAAGCGGTGCGCAAAGGGAGATCACATTTTGTTTACGTATGAGAACATTTTTACAATTCAACAATATTTTAATAAATAAAATTACCGTATTTATGCTGAGACCTCTAAAGAAGCTTCCCATTTGGTCAACAGAGAACAACGTGGGCATTATCCGAATTCAGTGATGGTTTGGTGGGGTGTAAGCTATGAAAGAGTGACTGAGCCATATTTTTGTGAAAAAGGTATCAAAACATCGACACAAGCGAACCAAAATATCATTTTTGAGGAGGTAGTTAAGCCCCTTAAGAGCACCATGTTCAATAACCAAGAATATTCCTTTTAGCAAGACTCGGCACCGGGTCATTAAGCTCGATCCATCCAATGTTGGTTAGAAACAAACGTTTCAAACTTCATCAGAGCTGAAGACGCCGTCATCTAGTCCTGATTTTAATCCACCGGATTATGATTTATGGTCAGTTTTAGAGAGTAAGGCTTGCTCTAAACGCCGTGATAATTTTTAGAGCCCCTAAAACAATCCATACGATTAGCAGTGAAGACTTTTCCCATAGAAAGAGTGCGTGCTGCTATTGATAACTGGCCTGAACGTTTAAAGGACTGTATTGCAGCCAATGGAGATCGAATAAGCTTGATATATTTTTAATCTTATATATAAAATTCTCATGTCACGGTGTGCGTGATTGAACTCCTCCGAAACGGCTCGACCGATTCTCATGAAAATTTTGTGAGCATAATGAGTAGGTCTGAGAATCGGCCAACATCTATTTTTCATACCCCTAAATGGTAAGGGTGGTCCATCCCTTAATTTTTTTTTAGACAATTTTTTTTATTTTTTTATGAAACAGCATTAAAAAATACATACAATCCTAAATTTTGACTCTTTGACAATCAACCCTTATTTTTTAATAGCCAAATTAGTAGATTAGTTAGATTTAGTACTTCGTATAAAATGCGAGGGCTAAGAAACGGGTTGTTAGGCGGTACGAAGTTCGCCGGGTCAGCTAGTATTTATATACATTTTCCAATAATTATGTATCTACTTTTGTAAATAATTTTACATTCAGACAGACAACGCTAGTACGCATCAGAAAAACTTTAATCCTGGATCGGAATCGAACTAGTAACCGTCAAATTAACTGTCAGTCATCAAAAACATTTGATTTTTTATTCTTCATTATTAATCTGTAATTTGCCTTGTAGAACCCACATGTAATATTCCATCTAATGTTCACAACCTATATAAAATATACGAGTATGTACTGTATGTATTTATAAAGAAAAAATGCGTTTGTTTGCCCTTTCGCAAAGGATAAGCGAAATGAGGTCATGAATTAGGAAACTTAAACCACGTCTTATTTTTTCTTTGAACTTTTCAATTCGTATTATGGGGACAAATTAGAGAACAGTTTAATTATATATTCAGGATACATAATTTTTTTTCATTCCTTTTTTATTATTCCATTTTTGAACACGGATCTCCCCTCAGAATGTGAGGCTTAGTCAGACACGCTGCGCACGGCTGAGTCCGGGTTGGCAGAGTTCACATGTCCTCTAAGTTACGCAGGTTTCCTCAAGATGTTTTCCTTCACCGTTATAGCAAATGATATCTAATCTTAAAACGCATTTTTGTAAAGAGCGCTCAATGGATTTGAACCCGGGAACCCCGGAGTGAGAGGTTCAATTTCAACCAACTAGGCTATCACTGCCTCGGTACATTGTTACCATAAACAATATATTCCCAACGTTATAACAATGGCAATTTGATAAATAATGTTGCTTATTATTCATGCATATCATCTCAGAACAAGAGTGACTTCTATTGGCATACGTTATCGGAGGCGTGGAGTGGACAGCCACCGATCCTGATAAGACACTCGTGTGGTATCTCTTATCGACGTTTCAGATTTGGCGCCGATGTTTATCGGCACTCCACTCCTGCCACCCTTCCCAGAATATTAGTATTACAAACATCAATAGATCGGAATGTAGCGTAAATAACATTGTACAATTTTCCTGTTGTCTCTTTCCGGGAAATGTTAGTAAATGTTAAATTTACTGTCTATTAAAAACAACATAACCTATATTTTACCTAGGCCACGATACAGCAGTTATGTTATGCGAATAGGAGTTGAACTTATCTCATTCATTAGGCAGACATACTCTACTAAAGTCTTTTGTGAGACCTAAAATATTTCAATCAAAAGGATCACTGCATAGAATTAAATCCACCTAGAACAAGTTCGATTCCGCCCCTGCAGCATATAGCGATCAAGATACCATCCCAACAGAATTAGTTTTTGTGTATGCTGTCTATTGAGGGGATGTGTGGGATTTATAAGCAGTAGCACCACTGAAACCCAGTGCCTTAATCATAGTCTCCAGATTGCTTTGGATAACGGAGAGAACGCTTGGAACTATTAATAGATAGTTTGGTTTTAACCTCCTTCCAGCCAAGCGTCTCCTTACAGGAGGACACGAGCATAAGGACATTGTTATACCGTCGACTCTTTGACCGGTTGCCAAAGTAGGTAATTGGTCACATGTGAAATCAACCGTTTAAGTATTCCGTCACTTTATAGATTACTCGTTATGTGTTGTATGTATGTTTCGATGCGTTTGAAATTAAGGTAATAATAATATGCCTAGCAAGCCAAAGTCACCGACATAGCTCAAAGGGTTAGCACGCTGAAGTGGCAATGGGCTGGGCATATCTGCCGAAGAACGGACAATCGGTAGAGTAAGCGAATTCTAGAGTGGAGACCGCATCTCAAACGTAGTTTAGGACGCCCTTTGGCTCGGTGGGATGACGATCTGCTAAAGGCTGCAGATGCTGGATGCAGCAGTGGACTGAGATAATAGAGAGAATAGGGAGTTATCTGCTAATTGAAATATGTTTCTTAAAATCGATTGATGATCTTAAAAGCAGTGATAGCCTAGCGGTTAAGAATTCAGTCCCTCACTCCGGGGGTGCCGGGTTCAAACCCGTGGCACGCACCTCTTTACAAAAGTGCGTTT
>DWMG01001438.1:0-15212 GCA_018244855.1 Elbella merops
ACTATCTATAAGAAAGTAAACTAAAACATTACCAATATTGAATTGTTAAAACATAAATATTTAATTCGATATGGATGTTCGATATTATTCATAATGTGTTAATTTAATGTCGAAATGAGACTGAGAGACATGAGATTAAAACTAACTAGTAACTAGAAAAATGTAAATTACAAAAAAAAAATTGGACAAGAACTCCTCAGAGGAGGCCTATGTCCAGCAATGGACGTAGACAGGCTGATGATAGAACAAAAGAATTCCAAATTTTTTTTGGCAATGAAATAAATTTGTATAAAAAGGTTTAAGAACCTATGGCCTAGATTCTAATATAACGTGCGTTGACATTTTGTTTTCATTCTGGTACAAATTATTATAATATAGAGACAATAGACAATACTCTATCCAATCATGTACGAAAATAATGTGTAACTCAATAACAACACTTAACATTATTGTACTAAGGTCTAAATTAGCTTAAAATGATTATCTATAATATTTTAGGTATGTAACCTATCAGACAGGTATAGGCTATAAGCTATTAAAACTATTGCACTAAGGAAGAAAAACGAATGAAACTATTAAGATGAAATACTGCAAAGATAAATGGAATCCAGTCTTAGAATCGAAAAGAAGCAAACCAGGTCTGTTAGGATAGTGATATTTGGCTTTCCGTGCTCTTCGCGTTCCCATAAAACACCTGGTAAGACTATTTAAATGTAATAATGTATCTTATAAATAACGTACACACTCCTTATTTAAGACAGTTTGTAAAAAAACTTCCTAATTATTTTCTTTCACAGTGAAACTAAATCTTTATTTCCTCTAAAACATAAGTGTTATTTGCTGGGACGTAAAAGGTAAGCGCCATTTTGATAGCTCATTATTAGGACGTAACTTTAAATATGCGCGATGACACGATAAGAAGAGACCATAAAACAGTCATAGACTATAGAGTTGTCTATGACATACTTAGTTGTAGAGCTTGAGCCGCCATCCCGCAGTGCTTTGTTTAAAAAGTGATAGACTAAGCACTGGCAACAAATAATATATATTCAGCTGTCAATTAAAAGGAGGTGCTGTCATCTGTGGGAAAACGCTTTTGTATCGTTGTTAATATATGTAGAATTTATTTTATATTTTTTAGAATATAAAGGATATAAACCCGTGTTTTATAAACGTAACATAAAAGTAATATACCATCAGATACATATATCAAACAATTTACTCCTAATAATTGGCTTAAATAAAAAAAATATTTACATATCCAGTAACCATTTTGTTATTAACAAACTCAACAATAACAATAACTCAATCTACATATTTATGTTTTTGGTTTGGTATTGGACATCACAATATACCCGCATGGGCTCTGGGGTACAGTCTTCCTCCTTTCCAACTCGGATAAGTAAATAAACTCAGTTAATAAAAGAAAGAAGAACTGAAGATGGAGCTCAGTGGCCTGATATTGGACAGGCCTACATCCACCGGTGGACAGGATAGCCTGATGATGGTGATGAAGAAATGAACGTATCACTGAGATAAAATCTTAGCTGGCTCTCTGACTACAACCCATAGTTTGTATTCAGGGCGCACAGGGCGCGCTGAGCGACTGCTTCTACGAACATATCAGCAAATAATGTAAGATGCGCGTCACTGCAGCGGCGGCTGCTTTACATCGCAGTTAGGCGCGGAGCAACGCACTGGGCGCCCGTTTAGGCTGGACACACTTGAAAACACAGAACACTTCACAAACCGTACACTATCTCCCGGGATTGGTATATAAGGGATAAGTAAGTACTCGGAGTGAGTAGAGAAGTAATAGTTTGATAAGGTGTATCCAGAGAAAACCGAGTGCAAATTATTTCCTTACAAACCTGATTTATTTTCTTTACTTTCATCCTTTTGGTACACGTGGGCCAGCTTCTGATATTATATTCATATTATATATTACCCACTTCTGAAGAGTAATTGTTACAAATGATATAATTATGCGAATTATTGGTATCAAAAGACAAATGATGTTTGGTAGATTCATCTTATATCGAATAATAAAAAAAAACCGTTCAGGGGTATAACGCTCTGCTAAAGGCTGTCGAAAGGGACTGATTGTGGCAAGACGAGGAAAGGGCGCACTGGCGCTCATTAGAGGAGACCAGCAGTGGACGTGTGCTGATGATGTGTTAGCGTTACCCGTGTGCAATAAACCTTAATTTCTCGATGTTATTGATCCCCGATTGTTGTCTCATAAGGAGTTCATTAAAGCTTACGATAACGACTTTAGTAGTGTAAAGATCATTTGGGTTAACACAGCCTTATAATATGGTAGTGCTGTTATTCAAAATGAAACTAATAAATTCGCTTCCATAAAGAAATGGGGCATTCACACCTGACTTCGAAAAATACTACCTACCCGTTCCAAGCGAGTGAAAAGCAATACATTTTATTAGGAACCTTAGTGTTATTGGTGGTGGTAGACAATGGGCTCAACCTCTATTCCACATCATCATCATCATCAGCCTATCTCAGTCCACTGCTAGACATAGGCCTCCGCAAAAGGTGATTTATGCCCATAATCTCCACGCTGGGCATGCGAGTTGGAGATCGCAGGGCACACACACAGTAGGATCGCACAGTAGGATCGCACAGTAGGATCGCACAGTAGGATCGCACAGTAGGATCGCACAGTAGGATCGCACAGTAGGATGTAATCGTAACTGGTAACGTAACTGGAAGTATACGAGTACTACACTACTATGCCTTTCCTTGCGGAATACCACAGGCGTGATTTTAAGTTTTAATATGTTGTGATCAAATATAACAATCAAAATATGACAGGATGAAATAAATTCTTTTTTACGTATATATTTTTTAATACGTCAATTGCAGTTTTCAAACACATTTTTAACACTTTTATTTACCTATATGTATCAACCTATATAATACTTTTTTATGTTGTTGCCATGATTAACTGGCAAAAAATGCGTTGTTAGAACTATTCGAGCATTGATGTTTCAATACGCAAAAGGAGAACAATTTAGAACACATTGTGGTTTTATCTTAAAGGTGGTGGAAACGTTTTAGCCGTTATCAGTGGACGCAGGCTCTCGGACGGAATGTCGCTTTTATCTCCCGCGCACGCGCCGTCTGTACACTAAGAAAATACTAGAAATGGAACATATATCGACGAGAAAGTCCGGAGCCGGAAACCGACATGCGATTAATACATTAGACACATCAGATCTGTAAGTGTAGAGATATTTGGCACTCGGTGCTTTCTGCCTAGCTCGTAAGTAACCTTGCGTGATGATTTAATAGAAATAAATTATTTTGGATTTTAACTGTTCAAATGTATATCTGTTCATTCATCATAATTTGATAGACCACTTGACGTTTAATATCATGAACATCTTTCCAACGTCTAGGACTAGTTAATCGATAGCCATTTAAATCCAGAAAAAGAAAAGTGTAGCATTCGAAGTCATTAATGTACTTATGTGAATCTCTGAAACTTAAGCTAGGTACCTATATCGATAGCTTTCTCATTACATTGTAAACTCCAAATATACATGGACAAAAAAAATAATATAGGTAAGTAACTTTGTAATTATTTTGGACGACACTTCTAGAATATTCCGAACGTGCATTGTAGATGTCG
This sequence comes from Elbella merops, assembly GCA_018244855.1. Classification (NCBI taxonomy): domain Eukaryota; kingdom Metazoa; phylum Arthropoda; class Insecta; order Lepidoptera; family Hesperiidae; genus Elbella; species Elbella merops. The sequence goes on from DWMG01001438.1 coordinate 3,653, forward strand.
GATTCATCTCCCGAGTATGCGAGTATTCGTTATCAGCTCACTAAAGATGTCAGAGCTCGAACAAACTGAAAGTGATCTTCGACAGTTCAGATAGTCCACTATTTAGATCTCACGTGCCTTCGCGGAGCTTAAGTGCCACTGTTTCAGTTAAAAAACGAAAGGTCGTTAAAAACGCGATAACGGACCTACCTGGTTGTGGCTAAGGTTTAATTTTTTTTTAAGCAAATATTGAAAATAGGACAGGCAGCGCTCAGTCTCACTAGGGTGGGCCTATGTAGACTGGCAGGATGCTTATGTAGAATGACCAGCTGTCAGCTGATGATGATAATAATGATGATACCTAATGATTCAAGAAATTTTCCTCTTTTTTAACATTTCACTGTTGGAAACGTTTTCTTGTAGAATAAGAAGGGTAGAATGGAATAAGAAGGTATATGGCAGAGTAAAAAGGTCCTCGTATAATAAGACCAGTCTCCGACGGTTGTTGGTCGTGGCTACTCAGGTTTCGTAGGTCTAAATAGGTCTACGTTATGAGGGATTGTAAAACCTACAGTATATTCATGTTACTCTACTTCAGCATCACAATGAGTGATTTAATGTTAAAAGCACATATGAATTTTTTAAGTTAGAATTGTATATCTGCATTCCAACCCTTATTCTAACCCACTCCTACCTCCTCCTACACTCCTCCTACCATCTAGGGTATCAGTGTTACTAGAGGGAGAGAGAGAGTACAAATCCTAAAAGGTAAATTGAAAAAGTATAAAAAATTGGCGATGATTTTCAAGTATACTTAGACCATTTGACGGATAATTTCATTGGATGTTGCGTGGTCTTGTGTGCTATGTCGGATGCATGTAGCGAGTACAGTTGAACAAATGGTCGGATTGTGACAGCGTGCGTGGGACCGTCTCTCCTCAATAATTCTATTATCTGCCATTCTAAAGGATTTCACGTCACGCTGATATTCCTACTTTGCGCTTCACCATAGTGTCCGACAAATATTTACATAATGGATAATGATTTTCAAGTTGTTATTAATTTTAAGCTCATTCATTAACTGATTATCTACTGACGTCATCATTATCAACATTATGATCATAATTATCATCAGCCTTTTTCATCTTTCCAATGTTGAAATCATTTTCACCAGGCGGTTTTCATTTCAGAATAAAAAGGGTTAACTACGGAGGCACACTACATACAATTAAAAATTAATTCTAAGCACACATTGTTCAATTCAATTCATTGTTCAATTCAAAATACATAATTGTTTTAGTAATTAATTTCCCATCGTGATGACCGTAAAACACTGCAATACAACTTCAGCAAATGGTTCAGCTTTTTAATTTTCATAACAAACCGTGAACAGAGAGAGATGTGAGGATGGTGAACTGCCAATAAACTAAAGCTTTATTTATCTAAAATCGAAGTAAAATATTATTCTGACAGAAAGGTCATGACTATAGACCAATACTCAATAATTCTTCGTGTGTCGATGATGGCGTCGGTATCAAATATTACTTGTGTCGGCACCATTGGACACATCGACCAGCAGTAATAAGTTATAATTCCCGCCAAGCCCACTGTGTCACAGCGGCCAGAGCTGACTTACGCACTGTTATTCTATTGTATCTCAACAACAGAGAGAACATTCGTAAGTGGATGAGAACGTGAGCAAATAAGCGTGTGCTTGGATCTGAGTCTGCATTTAATCTACAGTAATACGGCTGTATTTGTTCAAAGAAGAAAATATAGTCAAATTTTTGTGATTATTTAGTATTGCCACGGAACCAACATATAGGAGACATATTAAAGTTAGGCGTTCACTAGGTACCATATCTTCAAGGCAGGCTCATTGAGAGAAAGAGAGAGCAGTAAGAACGTAAATTCACGCCTGTAATTCCCGAAGAGGTAGGCAGAGGAATGCAGAACACTTCCACGTTTCACCAGTTACGTTTACGTCCCACTATGGAACAGGTGGTGAGCTTATTGCCATGCATCGGGCACATATCCAGACTCCGAACCACTACTAAAAAATCTAAATTAGAAAATTTTGTAGTTTTCGACCCGGGAATCAAACCCGGGACCTCCCGATCGGCAGTCGTACTTACAACCAACACGACCAACGAGGCAGTCAAGTATATTTATTATACATATTTTTAGTAGGTATATCTGTATAAAATATATTTGTAGACACGCGAAAGTGAATCTCAAAGTGAATCTTTGATTAACATAGCTTACGAATACAATTTCAGTACAACAAACACCCACACAAACACACACACGCACGCGCAAAATTACGATATTATAATATTTATAAAACTAACCGACATTACCACTCAATAGAACACGTTTAGCTGAAGCAATTAACACTACCAATCTTCCATAATCATCTCGTCCAAGTAGGTCAATAGTTTTAGCGGTATGGAGTAATATTTTCGTTGGTAATTATAAAAATGCTAATTCGTAAACGCACCTTATGTATATAGATAAGTTTCTTGTAGCTGCGTCGTTTTAAAATTCTGTATGTGTTTTTTTTTCTTTATCGTAATAGTGAGCGGCCTGTGCATAACGAGCGTAAGGTGTTGGAGGACATAGTTTTCAATGTTGTTATTATTATTGTACCGTGAGATCGGGGCTTGTGCTCTGAAAAACAGAATTTTACAACATACTACCATAACATTTTGTGACAATTCGTATGAGATCGTCTGGTCATACAACTGCGAAGCTATATGAGTACTATAATAAATAAATAAATACATCTTTTGTAGATCATTTTACACCTGTACAAAAGAAATAAGCGTTCTAAACACAAATTTTGACGTTAGATTGGAATCTCACGTTACAAGCCTTTGCCCTGAAATGTGCCATTAAGCACTGGACCAACAAACCAATTAGTACAAAGCAAATGAATAACGCTAAATTCTAACGATTTGTTGCGCTAATAATTGGCCCATCATTAAATGCAATTTATTGTTATGTCGATATTAATATTAAACGTCGGTGCCACTAAGCGTACCTCGCAAGAGGCAGCCGAACCGTACAAAGCGCTGCATGTTTAATGAGTGCATCACGCCGCTGCATCACGGTGCGCGGGACAATGTGATCGTGAGCGCGCGGCCGTGGTCAGAATGTGTGATCAGCTCAATCATATTGTCTGATCATATAGTCATGATATTTTGTTTATCAGCCCTGCGGACTGATTCGGTCCTAGTTTAGATATTATTTATGTTCTATTGTTTTGAATACCCCTCCATATTTCCTACGTTATCCAACGTGGTGTTCTTATTGCCTTGTATTGGCCATATTGTCTATTAATATTTTTGTCGTTCTGTTATCGCAGCTACTGGCGTCCATTTGTTTGATAATACTAGCCGAAGGTCGGGTTTTTATTTATCGTTACATTATTCTATTAAGATAATAAATAGATCATCATTTAGATAAATAAGGATTGATAATGCTTGTATGTAATCATGAGACCAAATTATTTTGCTTTATTGACCATAATTCCTCTCCCCTCTTTAGAACTGGAGCCGTGTCCGAGAGTATGATCTCATAGCCGGAGGACACCCTTGTTCAGCAGCGTACTTATTTTCATTTACGAGAGAGATGGTTTAGACATTTTCAAGTTCTTATTTTACTCGCGCTAATTGCAGCCCGCTTACAATAGAACGCTCACATTCTGGAGTATCCCTAAACATTATAAATATAAAAACGTACAGATTATTAAAATGAAACGAGTAACTTTTTATTCTAGATAAAACTATGAGTTCTAAATTTAAACATGTGGAGACTTAGAATGAAATGCGTTTTTTTATATGAAACTATAACTTTTAAATCAAATATTTGCAGATTATCAAACTGAAATTTTGCGTACGTACCTACTAGTTACATGAAACCTCTTACCTCTTACACCTACTCATATCGTATTTACGTATACTTACACACATTTAAAAACACCTACACACACAAACGTAAGTTCGTGAGTGTGGAATAAAAATAAAATGGATCTGATTAAACATTTCATTAACGTAGTAACTTGCGCGTGCACAGGGGTGAGAAATCATCTCGTTAATGTGAATCATTTGTACCACACGCCGTTTAGTCATGGGATTGAGTGTTTATACATATTTAGTATGATTTGCATATTTTAGTGCGTTGGTTTAGTACCTACCAAACTGGTTACCTGATTCACGTTATATTTACAAGAATATTTACGCATATTAAAGTCATCCAGATATGTTTTTAACATTATAATAATATAATTAATGTTTTCGTACGAATCAAAAGATTTTTTATTTTATTATAAAGCCATTAAGCTTAAATATCACTTGCTGAAGGACTTACTATACTTAAACACAGACCTAAGATAGAAATTAGTGTATTTCATGTTAACAACGATAATAAAGGATGATTGAATCATTGAGCAACATTCTAATAACTAAAAATTACTATTCATTATTTATAATACTATTCATTATTTATATTGTGTGAATGTTGTTATCGAAGTTTTTTTGGGGAATTCTCCTTTTTCGAAGTGTTCCCTGTAACTTTGCTGAAATGCTAATGAGTTGATAAATACGTAAGCTAAAAAATTGTTGCAACAAGTTTAGGTCTGCTGGCTGCTGGTACATTGCGACTCGTCAATATCCAATGGCTTGGTCATCTGCCGCCTACATAAAGCCACACATTCTACTAACACAAAACGATCTCTTAGCTCAGTAACAACGTACAAGAAGCACGTTAGACCTGGACGGATAGATATACGAGTATTTGGCACTCTGTGTTCTCTGTCTGCACTAAAGGACCAGGGGTGATAACATACTTATATCAAACACAAGATAAAGCCTGTATGTATGTGTTGTGAAGTGGTGGAAAGTTGAATATTCATAAATATTGTTCTTAGCTTCCGCCTCTTATGTTAGCTGCTTCTGCTTGCTCTATTCCTAAATATGCCCTAAATAAATAGTAGTGATATATAAAAATTTTAAAGGTCTGTCTGGTCGCGTGCTGGATCGGACCGTCATCTCGTTAATGTATCCCGTTTGCGCCGCACCTTTGTTTAGATGTGGGGTCGGGATATTGGCTGCGGGATTCGACCGCACCTTAATGGGAGTTTTTTGGAGCCCCGCTTTATGGTTTTTCTATTATCGCTTTTAATATTATTCCCATTTAAGTGAAACTAGAAGTATAGAAGTTGAAATGTGTGTAATATTTTTAATATTTGTGCTCATAAGTGTGCTGATATAATAAATTGTTGAATTTTTGTCACTTCTATTGCCTTAATGGCAATTAATGATTTTGTTGTGATATAAAGTTAAAATCCAACATTACATTTAAGATAAAACGTGTACATAAAAGTTCAATATTTTTTTTCAACTTTTACATATTTTGTCTCTTTGTCCAATTCAGACATATGAATTACGATATAAAAAGACAAACCACCTATTGGACAACCATATGCAGTATTTATAAATCAGTATGATGCTTTAAAATGGGTCACTGATTGAAAAATTCGACCGCTAATTGAGAAAACAATAATTAAACGTATAACTACGCCTTACGTTCTTATAATGTAGATTATATGAAGAAGAAAGAGATAATTAGGATATAAATTAATTTGTAGGTTACAAAGTGATTTGTATCCTAATTATCTCTCTTTTCCTTCCTGAACATTGATTTTTGTTTAATTTCTGATTTTCAAATAGGCCAACGAAAAAACCTAAAAACCAACGGTGACCATTGCTGTTACAACATTCACCTACTACACGTCCACTATGCAATACATATATATTTAAATACGCATACTATTTAAACACAGCCAAGCAGAAACACAATCTCTAGACAATTCCAATTAATGGAACGCAATCATAAAACAATTAGTTAATGCGTTATTTTCTCTCAATATCCCTTACGTTGTTTTTTATCCCGCCGCGAGGATGTGATACGATCTCACGGCGATCGCGTGTCCATGCGCCGTTTGGCTACGAACTGACGACTTACTATGAAACGTTGGTGAGTTCGACTCATGTTCGATATTTAAACTCGCCTCGGAACATTCTGGAAGTTCTCCCTGTTAAAATTAGTTATTATATACGTATTTTGTTGTGCATTGTTCTTTTAGGAAATGGATGCAAACGCGACCTTATAAATATTTCTCTCCGAGTATGAGGTATCTATAGATTTTATATCTAGCCTAGCAAATAGGCGGAGAGGCCACCCGCTGGTAAGTGGTCACTCTCGCCTATGGACATATCTATCTATATATCGAGGAGTACTGTTACCATCATGTTTTTCCCCTTTTACGTAATTCTCCAACAATGATGGTTAGCATAAGTGTCCGGCGCCACAACGGCGAGTGGGACATTTCATTATATAAATATACAACAATTTTTTTTTAAATAGAAACAGTCCTACATCTGGTGCCTGTTTACAGTTTGGGATCATCACAGCCCCTGTGGCCTAATGGATAAGGCATCGGCCTCCTAAGCCGGGGATTGTGGGTTCGAGTCCCACCAGGGGTATATTATTTATTAAGAATTTTTTACTGCTAAGTAATTAAAATTGTTTTCTTAGTAACGAAAATGCAACAATACTAAGTAAAATAAAAAAGTTGTATTTTCAGATTTTATCAAAATAAAATCAATATATTTAACAAAGCATAATGATGCTTAGGGAACTTTTCTAAATAAATATTTATTTGAAAGTATAGAATATTTTTAAATTACTGCAAAACAAAAAGGAGTGAAAATCCAAGAATACAAAAATATTATGTTCATTAAAATATTAATGTGCGTAGTAGGGGCTAATTTCCCCAAGTTACCGGCGTGTTTTTGTTTATTCAGACCAATTTACTGATTGTCGGGGCTCCGGCGGGGCGGGGAATCACCGAGGTACCTTATTCGTTGTACAGATAAATTTTTGCCAATTTTCAACATTTAAAACTAAGAATTTGAGCGGGTAGTTTAACAGTAACAGTATGAGTATACAGAATTTAGATTTAGTACCTAATCAGATTAGGTATGTCTTTTGTTCAAAATATGGATAGCGATTTAATATCTGTATCAGAACAGAAAACAAACGATCGGTATAAATATTATAAAACTGTACTCTTGTACTCCTGTGTTACCCCGAAGGAGTAGGCTGAGGATTGCAGTATACCCACGTTTAACCCGTTATGTTGCCACCATCCACCGTCCTATAGAATAGAGGGTGTATCTATTTCCATACACCAAGCACTACCCAGAGTTTGTGTTGTTATTGGGAAGGATTAGTAAGAAAAACCCAATAACAATTTCCCCGACCCTGGGATTGAACCCAGTACCACTTGATTATCAGATGCGCTTGTAACCATTAACTGTATCATATAACTGTAAAAAATTTGTGGAACAAATATTCTTATATATAAAAAATTTCAAGTAGCGTTTATTACAAATGGTTCCTCACAAAAAACAGGCGACATTTCTGAATGTTTACACCACTTAAAAGCCTTAAAAGCGATCGAATTAAAGTCAATTAATAGGCGATTATGTTGTCTACTAGCGGAGAAAAACATCGACAACGATGAACGCATCGCTAACGTTTCAATTAACATGTAATTATCACCGCTCTTGAGTTTTCATTGAACATTATTTAGCACTTAGCAATAACGGGAAGTGATGCTTAGAGCAATTTTTGATTCTACTCGTATTCCTATTATATTAAGTATCTAGCAGTGGATTTCAAGCATTAACCTTTAAAATTTTTAGCTCAAAAAATCGTTACAATACATAAGACTACTTTCAATTTTACTATCATTTTTATTCGTTTAAATTTTTTAATATAAGTCCTGTTCTACAAAGACTGTTGAAACTTCCCTGTCCCAACTATGATAGAGTTGTAACACGCCGGGTATTCCTAAAATTATTTTAGTTGGCATATTCTTAAGCACATTACCACAATAATAGTCTATCTTGCACAACAGCTAAAACTATTGCATAAAAATCGTAAATATTTATATTATGCCTGGTTTTGTAACAATTGCATTTTTCTTTTTCCAACTTAATCGACCCGAATTTAATCTTTAAATTATAGAGAAGGACAGAGTATATGACATATTGATTTATAAAAAAAAATGTTGGACATGCGCAATACCACGAGCATGCCCACCTACAAGCCCTATTGACATGACTGGGCAAATATGAGTGGCGTGTGTGTTCGGCACTAACAACCGTTGACACGTAATGATGTTTGCCCTCTCTCCCCCGAGATATCGCGTTTTACGGGAATTAAAAACGCTACTCGCTCGCCCCTTTTATTATCTTTTTTTAATAAGGCTGAATAGTACACAACTTTGCGTCAGTAACATATTATATCTGTGCGGCGGCCTCACAGAGTATAAAATGGCGTAGCGGTCGTTTTCGCGGGATTTTGACGCTGCAATAACATCGTTTTATTTGAGCCTATTAAGCGCGATCTATTCGAGATAACTTTGTTAATTACGGTTTCGTTGAATGTTAAGGGTAAATTCAATACTAAAAACAAAATAGGATGCTTTATATTTGAAAATAAAAATGCTTGTGAAAAACGTATTGCTTTATGAAACAATTGTTAGTTATAAGTAAGAAGCGTTTCATAAAGCAATACGTATAGTTATACGGTATAGTTTTTAAACTAGGATCAGGTATTTGTCATAATTAAGTCATATTTATGTCCATACAGACTAGTTAAATATTTATTAGAAGGTAAAAATAACTACTGCAATAGAATCAAATGAAACACCACGTCTGTAACCTCTGAAGAATTAAGCAGAGGAGTGAATTACAATCCTTCGTTTTAGCAGTTATGTTTTACGTCCTACACTCGAATAGGGGGTGAGCTTATTGCCATAGACCGGGTCACAAATCGAAACTCCGGGCTGTTATTAGAAATTCTTAATTAAAATAACCCGATAGTATAGTAATTAAAATAATTTAAATACAATTGTTTCGTATTGATAAAAATCTGATTCCATTATTAAGTAGTCGCCATATCTTACAAGAGTGTGTTGCTGAAACATTTGCCTATAATGTTTATTTAATATCTGGTCGCGCACGGAGTTGCACTATGTAACAGACTGTTTAGAATAATATAGTTTAAAAATAAAAATAGTTAAATGATATTTTTTTAAATAACATTACTTTAAGGTGATCAGTTTTTCAGTTCTCGAAATCAAGGAATAATTTTCACAAGATGTTCTTCATACGAACATTATTTACAAATGTACGATTCTTAATTGCCAAGATCGCAAATAAATACATAATTGTCTACAGGTGTAAGTTAGACATTATTTATGCTCTTTAGCAGTAAATTGTACCATATGTTCAAAACATTTCAATTACAAGCATATTTTGATCGACAATCCATGCATTCTTTCCCCTTTTAATTCGTAACCAAAATCACCTTATCGGCTATGCACCTTTCCGACAAATAAATGTTATTCACTTCCTCGCCACCTGGTAATCAGTGGAACAATGGCCGCCAAATTTCAGAACGGAATAAAAAATGATCTGTCAAACGAGCAGCTTTCCCGCCAATTTGGCGGTGATTCGCGCCCTCACACCACCGCGCACTCTGTAGGGTTACCATGTCTAGAGAAATAGGAACTAATCGACCCATTATAATTCCACTGTTGGAATATGGGTCTCCTCTCATATTGAGAGGCTTAAGGCCTTAGGCCGCCACGCTGGCCAAGTGCGGGTTGACAGACTTCACACACCAAAATATTTTTTTTTTTTTATAAATTCTAAGGTGTGCAGGTTTCTTCACGATGTTTTCCTTCACTGTTAGCAAGTGATATTTGCATTTGAAACGCACTTTTCTAAAGAGGTGCGCACCATGGATTTGAACCCGGTACCTCCGGAGTGAGAGGCTGAATTCTTAATCACTAGGCTACCACTGCTTAACAAATAGTCAGTTAGTCAATACCACTTATAGGAAATAACAAGCGATACAGTTAATACCACTTATAGGAAATACATGCAAAATTGGTATCATATATTTTTATTTCTACCGTTTCAATAATCTTTCTTTGAGCACTGTTTTAGAATTTCTGAGATTTATCTACTACTGCTATATCTGTAAATAGTCAATATTTAATTTGTTTTCCTTTAAATTAAAGACCTGTTTTGCAGAATTTTAACAACGCTAAATTATGCACCTACCTCTACGTATTAATTTTGTTTATAATTGCTCCATTCATGACAATATTATTTAAATATAAAATATCAGCAGAGAAAAATAGCTTAATATGCTTCGAGTTTTTATATAAAATAGAAAATATAAACGAAAATATTTAAAGATCCCAAAATCAAAAACCTTGGCCACCCATCCGATTCGACACGCCTTCACTCCGAGATTAATAGGGCTGCATGTTTAGGCGTCGGTTGCCATAGCGCCAGGGTTGTCATGGGGGTCCGAAATACCACATCTCGGGGGGACGTTTCGTATCTAGCAACATTGTCGTTTAATGACAAGATGGCGAAAGGTCAGATATAATTGGAATTTTTATGACGATGTTACATTTGATTGGTTTTTTGTAGAAAAATGTAAGATCTTGTGATAAAAAAGAATGGTTATATTAGAATTGCATAAATTTATGGAAGTATCTTGATTTTATCTTAATAATTTATATTGTCTACATTTAAAAAATTAAACAATTGTTTATGAATTATACATGTCACGACTGTCATATTTAGAAAACATGTCATTATTTATGTAATTTTCACTAATAAAAAAATTTCAACTTTATACTCATAATTTAAATTTCACAAAAAATGCAAATTTACGATGACTGATAACAAATCGAAGGATAAATTAAATATTCCCATACAGCAAACAGATCTATCTATTTTAAATGATGCATTCTCCTCCATGAAAGAAGCATTTATTGCTGAAATAAAGAGGATGGATGAGGAAATGAGCCAATTCAGGTGCTTTTATATAAAATATTACGACATAAGCTTAAGCAATTTCACATGAAACGATTCATTCATCGTTGATATCAAATGTCTTGATTACAGTTATGGTATATTAAAGTAAAACTTAAATATAACGTAACGTAACGAGTAATGTTTTAAACGTGTACTAAATTACGATATGATAGGCCAACAGATGTCTTGTCTATACTAATATCCAGCTATAATTATTCTTTTTATTCTTTTATACAAACTGCATATAATTTGAAAGTATTTCTTTAAAATACCGTGAATAAGTTATTATTTGTACTAATAAATCTAATTCTTTTTAGTGCTGACCTTATGAATCTGTACTCGGAATCGGCAACACTGCTTGCAGAGGCGTCTCCTACTGAAGAGAAATCGAAGAACGAAAACCCGCCAAAAGACCAGAAGAATTGGGAATCGTTAGCCTGTTCTCCTTTAGTAGAAGTTGAAGGAGAAAATAAGACAATGAAGCTGCAGTTTGATGTCAGTCAGTTTGATCCTTGTGAGGTTTGTGAATTGTTCAGTTTTATCCTTATTTCTTTATCAACGAAATCTTGAGAAGATCTCATACATTACTCACTGTCCGAAGGGGACTA
>DWMG01001439.1:0-15211 GCA_018244855.1 Elbella merops
GTATTTGGCGTGGACTTTTCTTCGAAATTACACCTTCGTATTCATAATTTTCACGTTTCTCTTTATCTTGTTTTAGTAATGTTCTTTCGGTATGAATAAATTTCAAAGAGAAAGCATTATAATAGGCACAACTAACGAATGGATCTTCTTTTTACGTGTTTTCTGTGGCGTAACATTTAAGCTACGACATTCTTCCATTTGCGAGTTGGCGGTAAGTAATGCGGCCTTGCTGGAATCAGCAACAGATTCCCACAGAATTCGTTTAGAATAGAAGAAACCCCCAATAAATAGTAGCAGGAAAGTTTAAACAGAAAATTACAAGCCGAGGTACAAAATGAAAACCAGCGATTTTTATAATTGTATTCGAAAATATATTGTTCCAAGCAAATGTATATCGAGATGGGAATATTCGGTTTGCTCCTAACACCGTCCATTCTACCTGTCACGTCCACGTTGTTGCCGCCGGGCTGTGCGTTAGAAACGATCTGCCATAACCTGTGGCGTGTTTCATGAATTTCAGTCTTTGTGATTTATTTTTGTACTTCAGTTTATGTGTTTCAATACTTTCTCGAAATTTTATTGAAACATGGCAGTTAACTACACTTCTCTATCTATCCCTTCGAGGATTACAGGCGTGATGCTACGTTTCTGCTGAAAGAACTTTAACTTGTTTTTTTTTTTTAATTTATACAACAGCATAGCTTCTCCTAATATTCATTTGTGTCATTTCCGCAGCCGTTTAGTGCAATGAACTGTCATCTGTGACACTGTAAGCGTTTTAAAATGGTTTAATATTGATGACATTTTTATTTGATTCAAAAAATGCTTAGTCAGCTATTAAAATGACTGCCCAAACAATTACTGGAATTAAAGTTTGTTATAACATGTCATTGTGGTTACGTCTTAGTCGATGTTTTAAAGACAATTATAAAGATTATTTAGGCTTTAAAGATAATATGAAGAAAATAATGAAAGTAGAAAGGAGGTAGGCCTGGAAGGATAGAAATGATTGGAATTGGAATTCGGTGTTCTCGTTCTACTTTTTACGAGGCCTGATTTGAAGTGAAACAATTTCCATTTTAAAACATAACTAACCAAATCGTGCATATGTATATAAATATGTTTTTGATTGAGATGCTGACATTGTAATGTCATCTGTTCTTCACAGTCTACGTTAGTAATGCAGTGAATATAAATTGAGGGCTTGGAACTGTTTCCTCGACTACGATGAAGACTGTAAATAGACCTAATTGCTCTTATAGAGCAGAGCAGGCTTTAGATACAATGGTATTCCGTTTGTGGTTTGTTTGTTGGCGCATTGCTGTTTTCCTAGACACGAGTAGACTTGCAATTTCACTCAATATTTAAATATTGTATTTGTTTCATTTATATGATTATTTCTTTCCAGTGGACTTGTCATTTTACTTCATATTTAAATATTGTATTTGTATCATTAAAACGAATATTACTTTGGCATATTGTTAAACAAAAATTGGGCTCCTTACGAAGATTTTAAACTAAGCTTTTATTATTTATTTATTTATTTGTCGAACAATTTCTGCAAACTCTTGTTGACAGCGAAGATATCGCGTAACGACAATAAGTAGGTACGACATGGCGATCTACTGTAATGTGATTTACGATAATAAATAATCTCACCATCTATTTCATGGTAGAACATAAAGGAAACTGGTGAAACCCACACTCAATGTGTTATATTTCTGTACCATCCTCTTCGAGGATTTTAAGCGCGAAGTTATGTTTACATCTCAATAAGATAGTGACGATTGCATTTATAATAGAAAAGGACATCACTCTCAGTAGTATCTAAAATTATAAAAGCATTCTAAAGTATGAAAGAACTGAGGCGTTCCGATAAATGGAATTGAACTTGATCGTTGGTAAGAGCAAGGAGCTATTGCAAGAGGATGTATCTCATGTTCAAGTATAGTCAGATTTAAATTTTATCGCTGTATTGTTGTATCTTCGAGTATTTTATGGTGCATAAAATGAATTACTGACACGTATCTCCCGTTTTATGAGGGTGAGTCCGGCATTATCGCTCGCCCCCTAACTTTCTTGGTTGGAAGAATTTTAGCGTGTGACATTAATGGCGTTTGGGAGATAACGGAGAACTATGGCGGAATAATTGGATATAAAATTCTATTTTAGCCCATGTAGACAGGATTTATGAATGTTTGTGGAACTTTCGTGATTTTTTATTTCGGACAGACATCTCAATGGAGATTTTGTTATCTGTTCGTATTCTTGATGATTGTGGCTCGACGTATTTAGCTTTGTGTATGTGCGTGCGTGTATATATTTGTATATGTGCTCGTGTTACTCAGATACGGAAGTTCTCGGTATGGCCTTATGAGTCTGAAACATTGCATACATTTTGGTCATACCTATGAATATGTCTCAATATAAGATTATTCTATGCAACATAATATCTTGGCTGTATACTTAAGTGTAAAGGTTTTGAGTATAAAGGTTACCACAAGAACGGGCAAAAGTAGAAGGAAGCGACGAAAGTTGTTTTGTGTACCTTGTCTCCATTGCTCCAGATACGAATAAGTGGTCACTCTTCATCTGGTCAGATGAACAGTAATGAAAGCACTCTATATAGTTTAATGACCTGGTTCAGGTGATGAGCAGCGCTTTAGAGATATTTCAAAAGGCGACTACCATCTTACGAAATCTATTCAAATTTAGCTATGTATATACGTATGTGCCTACATACATATTATATATACACCATGGTTCGTAAATTAATTATAATGCTATGATATAATCATAGTTATTATTTCATTGTATGTATGTACTTCTTGTTAACATTGCTTATTAACTCGAAAACAGTTTTCCGTGTGTTTCCGTCCACACAAGTACAACATTAAAAGACCGAATGATTCGGTCTCGCGAAGTAAGGACAATGAGTGTTGAAACAATTACTCCTAATCGCTTTTGCGGTTACAACTGTAATTCATATAGCAATTAGCGCTCATAGCTGTGTTGGTTCAAATCAGTTGAAGTTTTAAACAGTGTAATATTTATACACATATAACGATAACATAAGCAGGTAACATCACGTCTGTATTTTCACGAAGGGGAAGGCAGAGGAGTTTAGTAGTGGAGGAGAGCCACGTTTCACATCAAATAAAATTTTATTAAAATCACATAATTACTGGTTTTACAAATTTAGTTTAAATAGTTATTCAAATAATAGAACCTAATAAAATCGGACTTTTAATAACAAAGGTTGTTACAATATGAAGGATAATAAAGGATAATAAGACGCGTAAGTAAAATAGTAAAATAATGCACGTTACATCAATTTTTCATCGAATTTCGAATATTGATTACGAATAAAAATATTCAACAATACACACGATCGTAGTGATACTGTTAATTATGCATAAATATCCTTAAAATCTTTAGCCTTTTATCCTTTATATATTTATCTTATATCACTTGTAAATGGAAGGAAACTTGTAAAACTCCATTTCGCTATCCACCAGCGGCATTATCGACATGGGATCTTTAATTACCTCATAATAAAGTAGGTACAATCGTCCAGTGTTTACTACGAATCCCGGCGTAGTGTTGTGTTGAGCAATAAATTTTATCCTAGCGGTGTAACGGCTTCGAACTCGCCGAATAGTTTCACCGGAACAGATGTTTAACGGCCGTAATATTCGGCCTTACAAATTGTGATTTTGGGATCGGAAAAACTACGATTTCACTAATGTAGCATGAGATAAGTTTTCCCTGTAATCCTGATGTAAAAAATGATGTTTTTGCTGTATTATGTGACTTTTGTTGATATTTAGGAATCACGACAATCTATAGATGAGTAATAACATACTGAAAGGTATATTATTAATTATTACGTATGTACCTACGTCGGTATTTTCTTTTCTATATTACATACATTTTATATATTACATACATAGTTATTTCCTTTTCATTTGTTTGAACCTACTATTGGACGCAGACCTAAATGAGCGCCATCACCCTTTGGACTTGGCTTGTAGGGGACGGCAAAGCATAATGCATTTGCTAGAATCCGGAGATCACTCCAGCAAACAAACGAAAACGTCACCGCTGCCTTTTATTTATTCTACTTAGCTTTAATGGTTGCAATGCATATTTCTGCTTGAAATGATTACGCACACCGTACCATGCGTTTGCAATTTTTCTTCGGGAGTCTTCAGATTTCTTTCATCTCTTATATTTCTGATAATTTCAAATGAAATTTAAATTTCTTAGCAAATAAGAGAGCGAGATTACGGCTATTTATGGACACCGGGTGATCCGATAATGTTTCTGTTGATGTTGATTCTGTCGCAACAAAATGAAAATTGACCAATTAATTTATTTTACAGAAATTATCATTTGCAGCCGAAATATTTTGGTTACCTTAATTTCTACATTGCGTTTATCGCATTAGAAATGATTACTTGGATTTAGCAAAACTAAAATTTCTTTTTATTTATTTTTTTACTAATGATTTTCTAAAGTTTTTACGGTTTACGGTTTTCGCAACATAACTGAGCATAGTGTCGCGTGGTGCTATAAATTGTAGCGGTCTAATGGCTCCACGCTCGCCGAATAGTTTGACCGGAACAGATGTTTAACAGCCCAAGTATTCGGGCTTAGATTTTGTGATTTTAGAAGGTACTCGAACAAAAAGTACGGTGCTTTATATGTTTTCTTTTTTGATACTGAGCTAAATATTTTATTATGTTGTCTGTATGTACATCTGTGAATAGTGCCATGTTATCTTCTTCGTGACTCTCATGTAACATATAGAGCTAGTAAGGATGATATTGAGGCAAACAATGGTTTGGATTGCAAAGGATTTTTACAGTTCCTCAACGTGAGGTGAAATTAGGTCTTTAGCAATATCTATTGTGTTAGCATTTTCTTGGTTTTTGTTCTAGGCACGTGAGTTGTAATTCCTCTTAGTTATTAACTTTAGCTATCATTTGCATTCTTGCCAATCTGTAACGAAATAACTAGGTAAAGATTCAGCTTTAAACTTCCTGACTTGTGTGGAATAATCTATCTCGGGAAATAAATCATTAAAAATTTACACAATTTTTCGAGATGACAATATGACCTTATGATCGTAGTGTTACATAAATATCCTTTAAATGACTATATTTTTCCTTTATCCTTTATCTTTTCAAAATGAAATGAAGCTTATGAAACCCAGTTTTGCGAACAATTTGCTTGATGTTGCTGGAAATGGTAGCATATATTTTGTAAACCTTTACAAACATAAAATGCTCAAGTTTAGAAAATGCCCATTATAATACTTTCGCCCTAAGCATCCTAAACACTTAAATTTGTAGACTTATCTAATTCATTGTGTCCTGAACATCCTTATAAATCGTAACGGGCTGCTGACCTTACATTTACAGGATAGTTTTCGGATACACCAGATTAGTTGCAGTAAAGGTTTACATTATGTTTATGTGACTTTAAAATGTGACTTTAAAACAGGTTATGTGACTTTAAAATTATTGTTGTGGATTACACTAAAAACGTATCATTACGCCTGTAATCCCCGAAGGGGTAGGCAGATGAGTGTAGTACACTTCCACGTTTCACCAGTTACGTTTAAGCCCCAAGGAATAGGCGGTGAGCCTATTGCCATACACCGGACACAATTCCAGACTCCTTAGTCAGTACTGGAAATTGTAAATTACAAAAATCCAATTGTACCCGACCTAGGATTTGAATCCAGCACCTCTAGACCAGCAGTCGCGCTTGCAACCACCTGAATAACGTAGCAATCAAAAAATTTTAATGACATGAAATACTGGTTTTATTAAGATTTTTGGATGTATAAAATATGTTATAAGTTTCAATATTTAATATTTTTGTCTGATTTCTTTTGTCTGTCTTCTTGTCTGACGGCTTTGTGCTGTGGTACAAGCACATTCAATCATATACCTACTTAACTGCTGCAAAATGGAAGTACTGTATCCCTCTGTCTATCCCTTCGGGGAAATTTGGCGTGGTATTATAGAATGTAGTACTTATGTAAGTATAAGATAAAAATACGTTGTCACTTTGATACATCGCCAAAAACCCAATTAGAGGTAATTTTTGCTTAAATCAAATAATCTTTGCGGATAACATTTTATGAATGTAGTTTTATAGCTGTTATCTTAAGTAAATTATTCACATACACACATTCACACTCACATACATTCGGATGGGATTGATAGAAACCATCAACACTTGTATTTAATTATTAATATAAAGTACATATAATATGTTGAGACACATATTGATTCGAACAATTCGCGGTATGTATCTCGCCTCCAAAATTGGAGAGCAATGTAATGCGCACAACTTAAAGGCACAAATTAAATTCCAATTCAATAATGTTGACTGGCAATAAACAACCTCAGGGCCTTTACAGTTTCACTGTTAATAGTATTACTACAGTCCACACGAGCCCCTTCGAGACACATAAATACGTGAAAATAATTATATTAATACTGTTATTCACCCGCCAAATGAACTAACGACTGGATACCTTTTATTTAATGACACATATCGATTCCAACTATTTATTCTTGTCGCCTAACCTGTTGCGCGTATGTATTCTGTACACGCCACTAACGACGTTAATGACAAGCGGAATCAAAAAAAAAATTTGAGTGTAAGTCTACTAATGTGAAAAGTCTAAGAACACTGTCTTGATATAATATTGACTAGCGCAAGTTGTAACTATTTGAAAATAGTGTACATTTAACGTATGGTGAAATGTGGGAGCGTACTACACTCCTTTGCTTATCCCTTCGGGGATAACAGGCGTAATGTTACGTTTAGGGTACATTTAACATGTTTTGTGGTAAAATTAATTTGTCCGGTAACTTCATCGTTACGACACTGAAATTTACGAAAAACGAAACATTAGTTCATTATCTAATAGTTCCCGTGCAATATTTTCTAGTGGAGTCAAACAAGCATGTGATTGCTCTCATGCACGCGTGAATAAATACTGATTTGTATTACACTGTTTAAGCTTTAATTACTATACCAGTTCATGTACACGCTATAGTTTGGAGTTCATCACGAGTAATCCCAACTGAATTTAGATCTTATTCGTGTCATTTTAAAGTATCAATTTCAATGCTTTTAACATTTCCAAGAATGTATTTTTACTTACAGTTCGTGCTATTGATCTATTTGTAGCAAACAGTAGGAGTAATTAAACGGGCGTTGTCCGAAGTTTCGGTTAAAGTTTTACTTTACGGTTTGTTTACTTTGTATTTTTTACTTGTCTACTGTAATTTGCTTTCTGATTGATGGTGTTTGAATCTTTGGATCTTGTTTCTGTTTATCCACGCTATTGATTTCTTCTCTGATTTCACGAGCATTCATTTCATTATGCTGTGCTATTTTAAGCGAGTGTTGTTTTTAAATATTCGATATAACATAATCGACTCAACGAAGTAGAAGAAGACATTACATCTCAAAAGCACGTATCTATGATCATATATTTTATATTTTGAAAGTTATTTAATTACATTATACAGTTGTTATACCGTTTTATGCACGTGCGTCAATATTATTATCGCTGTTATTGCCAAGTGTTTCCATTATACTGAAATAAATTATTGCTACTTTATTATTATTTTAGCGTTTTTATAAAAGTTTCGACTCTACAACAATGGTGTCACATTAAGAAACATAAAACAAGTCTCAACAAACGCGTGGAATATTCAAATGTACGTTTAAATCCTTTGCTAGCACTTAAACTAAAGAAGTAAGCACTGTAGCACTGAATCAGGCACTTGTTACAATAGACAACGGTGTTGTGGTGACAATAGAGTTTGAAATAGATTGTGAAATATGTTACAAATGCGAGCTAGCGTCATGACCGGGTGGCTGCTATGGTTGAACGGTTTTAGTCCACAATACGTGCTTCCTTTGGGTGACGTTTCCTTACGACGTCTGTTGTATCGAATGTCGAGATCTTCGCATTATATTCCAAATGTTCTCAATTTAAATTCTTGAGGTTCGTGAATGATGTATTATGTTGTACACCTTGTTACTTTGTGTAAATGTTCCTGTGTAAGAAGTTTTTTCGAAGTTGTATTTTTGTCGCATGTTTTGTCATCATCAGCCTCTTTTAGTGCACTGCTTAAATCGTAAGGGGTTTTCGCTCATACCCCTCGCGTTGGTCGTGTAAGTTGGGAGATCTCAGAGCAAAGCTTCTTACACTGCCTACGTTGCTAAGGATATCAACTAATTGAATATTTAAAGAACAGTATTTATATATAAGCACACAACCCTCCGTTCTCACCTTAACCCTCTTATTTTAACAGGAGAACAGAACAGAAATAACTCAAGTCATATTATCAAATTTTTGATAAAGTTTATATATAACCGAACAGAACAACAACGGAATGATGTACGACATAGGCTGTAAAATTTTAATTACGGGAAGAACTTAGAGTTATAATAAAAAAGTCATACGGTAAAGAATTTTGTTACGTCAGGTTTTATTACGTCGAACATCCACGGTAAAGTCCGTGCATCAATTTGGATTGCGAACTACACTTTTAATTTTATCTGCCAATATATTCGCGTTGAAATTACTATTGAAATATCTGATAACATTGACGTTTGACTTTTATAAAAACTTTTATAAAATGTTGTTTTTAATATTACGTAACATGTTAGGTCTATTTTAATTTTCGTTACTGTTTTCTTTTATACACAAATTCATTTCGTTTATTCGCTATTTTGTCATATTGAAGTAGAATAAAGCTTAAGCTTTAGTTTGTCATGTCAAAAGTAGACATCACTTAATTGGAGTTCAACTGAAATAGAATATCGTGCCCCGAAGCTAGATTTTAACTAAAATATTATCTAGAAATAATACCTAGAATTCTTAAATATTTCTCTTCAATTAGTCATTTATGAATAGGAGAAGCATACAAACGTAATAAGTGCATGAGTTTTATTTATGCCTTTTAGTTTGTAAGCTATATTCTTTCTGGAGTCTTCCATCTAATTTCCACTGTAGTAAACTACATATTATTATTATAATATAAGACATTTCTAATCGTAATTCTTCATAACTGGTTTCCAATGACATATTACTCACACTCTTGTATCCTTGTTCAACACAGTCATTTAATATGTTATCCTTTTCTAATGAGTGTATCGTTACGTGTTCTGCTCCGGCAAAGTCTATTGTATCCTTATAAGGAGAGAGTTGAAATTCAATTGAAAGTGTTTGAAAATTACTTTAATTCAGCTGTAGCCCCATCTTAATCCCCAGAGGCTGGCTTTTCTCCGAACAGCTCCAATGTGATTTTCGACTTTTATCCGAGTTTTATTTCCAGTTCCTCCATATTGGATTGAGTGGAGTTTATTGCTCTCTTTCTCGAACATTGGGGAAGAATCGAGAGGAGCGATCGGTATATTTACCTCCAGCTTAAGGAACATGGAAAGTTTAAGTCGTTCACAGTACATGTCACTTAGCTTTATCATGCAAAAATGTATACCCAGAGTCGTGTATATAGAGTTGCTTGTTAAAACTTACAACGAATTTCGTAAGAAATTTCTTACGGTAAGCAATCGATTTAACGTATACTTATTAGTTATGTCGAATTAAGCTCAGTAATAAATTCCGGAGTACGGCAATGTACATTAAATCTAAACAGACAACATTAGTTTTAATGATACTTAAAAACTAAATACTTATAAATATATTGAGGCCAATAAAGAACTATATTACGTTTAATTAATCTCTAAAACCGTTATAAGATTAACTAGATTCTATTATGATTAGGTTAATTCGGTTTGGCATTAGATTAAGGAGATAAGTAGTTTCTAGTAATATTCATCTAGAACATCGGACAGTTTCGTGGTCCAAGTAGAAAACAACAATTAAATTTGCTTACATTTTATTGTTCGATGTGAATACATTCTTCTAAATTGGTAATGTTTACATAAACAAAATAATGAAACACAAGTAAATAAGGACCTGTAACTAAGCTTTTAATGACAGCAAGAGATACTTTATTATCAACAGCATAATGAACATTATGTTCTGCAGATATAACCTGAAACTCCTATCTCAGCAGCATCTGTGACCCACCAATCGCTCATCTTGACTGTAGTAATTACTCTCTCTTAGCCGTTCATAATGTTTCCCTTCTTGCAGATAACATTTTTTGCCAAAACACAGGTAAAATCTTCAGAGTCCATTAGTACTCGGAGTAAATCGGACAATCTTACTGTCGTGTCGGTGCGTTTATAAACGCACAGGATCTTAAAGCCAGAAAAAAGCAGCGTTAAGCTACACATGATAATCAAAACTAGTTATATAATTTATTTTGTGTATAGTTTACAATCATTACAACAAAATACATTATATTTTGTTGTACAATAAACGCTAAACGTTAAGATTTCGTGAAAAGTTGATAACGTGTTCTTCTGAAACTTTTGCTGTCTGAGACGAAGGTTATTTAAGTATGTCAAGCCTATTCACACAAAACAATTTTCTACTGTGTTAGACTCTTACGAACGATTCTCAACTACATCGAGGTCATTTAATGATGTGTGGTATGAATAATTTGAATGTTATGGGGAAAAAAGTATTATTTTTAATACATGCAGCAAAGTCGTTATATGTATTTATAACATTTTTTGTTATGACTACAACAACCTCGTTATAGTTAAGACATAGGGCCATTGGTTTCTGTATAAAAAGACTCACAGGTTTTTCTACCATCGAAACAACAAATACAGAAGAAGGAAACAGTTAAGCGTAATGTTTATTGTTATGGTCCGTGTTATCAGATCCCGGTTCGAATTAATGTCGGCTTTAGTGATTCTGTGGCAGGATGTGGACGGATTTTGATGTTGCGACGAAAATCCACAATTCACTTGAAGCTTCTTGCTTAGATGACAGGATTCAGCAAAAATGTTTCGTGTTTAGATAGAAGGAAAAATTTTAATTTTGTACCTTAGACATTTTAATTTTTAAAATAAACTTCTTTTTCTTCTCTCTTCTATTCAGAAATTTCTCTAAGGAAATTTGAAAAATCCGATAGTATCCGACCTGGAAACGAACGCAGGACCTTTAGATCAGCGGTCAGGCTTGCGACAACTCTACGTACTCTTTTAAGTAGAAAAATAATAAATATTTTATCAAAGTTCAAATAGTGACACATTTTATGCTTTAGTACAAGGTAGGGCTATTTTCAATAGCTACCGGAGCTAGGTAATTTAATTTGATAATTTTTTTACTTAATAAAAAATATGTAACTGGTCAAAGAAATAAAACAAGATGGAAAGGATAAGAAATTTAAGCAGATGGCGCAAATGAGACGTCTGGCAGAATGTGCCCAGCTAAGTAAATTCCTATTGTATAAAAGGTGATTTAAATGAAAAGTAATGAGAATTTTTACCTACCCATTTCTAGAAATATGGCTCTCTTTACACAATGAAATTATTCGTCTCGTAGAAACAAAATATATTTTTTACAGGAGATATTTTTTTTAATGTACTGTAAAATGAACAAAATTTGATGTTTATTGTAATGGAAAAGTTACTACTATCTTGTGATATTATGGCTGTTTAGACACTAAGCTATGGCCTCGACGGATGTATTCGTGTGGAAAATATTCACTGGCTACACTAATTTTATTTCAAATGGGTAGTCGTGCGATGGAGAAGTTCGAAAGTAAAATAATATTTTCATTGGACATTATCAAAAGGAATACATTATAATATAAATTTCGCTGTCTCTTTGGTCGAGGGGTTGTGAGCGGGACTGCCGATCGGGAGGGCCTACGTTCAAATCCCGGGTCGGGTACTATTCATCATCATCATCATCATCAGCCTTTCTCAGTCCACTGCTGGACATAGGCTTGCAACAACCTACTTATACGGCATCAAACAGTTGGTATTTTTCTCGAGATATATGTATTTTGGTCGCAATATACACACGCATGGGGCTAAGAATACGAGTACATAGAATTCAATTTTTCAACTCAATTGTAGATGAGGGCAGAATGGGCAACTGTATCTGTTGTTTTCAGAATGACCGGGGATCCCACAATCTCGGACGGTTATCCCGGAGGTAGAGCTGTGGAAAAATGTCAGCGAGTTGCCGAAGGGATGAACTTCTTTTTCTTTGTATAAAGCATATATTTATTATTGCTACATATCCAAACAACAATTACACTCAATTAGCAATTACACAATATAAAAGCAATTATTTCCGAGTAATAAAAATTTCATCGTTGATACATCTCTAAACAAACCTCTTACAATACATGCTCTACGACTCACAAAGTTTTATATTTCCTGATTTTTTGAATATCCATTCTAACAAAAAAATGTGTATAAGGATATAGGATGGGACGGGCTCACCACGTATTCTATGGTGGGCCGTAAATGTAACTGGTGTTTCGTGGGAGGGTCTAACACTCCTCTGTTTAACCCCTCCAGGATTACAGACGTGATGTTACGTTTACGGAAAAGTGAACCTTGGCCAAGTTATAAAAGAGTTCCATTTCAAGAATAATAAAACATTTACTCAAATTTAATCTGGTTACCATTACAAGAGCGAAATTAGCACGATTGAACAACCATAACTATACTTATTTATTCATTTTTCTATAAAATTTTATACTGATCTTTAACAAGCTAAATCTTCTTTAAAAATAATACAATCGTTCCTTCATATTATTGTCCTTTAGACCCAGGAGTCGCTTTCCATTGACTACACCCTTACCACGGAGCCTCGGCTTTGTTTAAGCGGAGATAAGGTCGGCCTCTGATTTGAATTAGAAAATTGAGCCACTGGATCCGTACAAAGCTCATTTATTTGCAAATAGTGCGCCAGTGAATTAAATACAGAGAGGCCGGGCTGATACTAGAGTTCCAATTATTGTTCTTTTATTTTATTTTTGACTTTTGTATCAAAAATGCGTTTTATTACAATTACGTCAGCCTGAAGGCGGATGAAGGCTATGAACATCATAACTAGTAACTAAGGGACCTCCAAACTCGACCACTGAGGAGTATTTATGTACATAATTCCTGGTTAAGACCTGTATATATACATATTAGCATCGTCAAGAAAATATAGACTCCTACGTGAGGTAAATTTTAAATGCATTGCCGCTCCTAAAGATAACGAGAACGCGAATCGCGATCTTGCGAGCAGGCACGTACCTCAGAGTGGAATTTAGTAGAGCAACCAATACTGCTATTCTCAATGCATCGCATTAGTGTAAAACCTGTATAAAAATATCACAGCATTTCGACCTCTGGTAATGTGATTCTAACTTTTAAACTATTTGTGAACTATAAAACGTAATATCACACCTGTAATCCCCGAAAATGTAGGCAGAGGAGTGTAAAACACTCTCAAGAATCATCAGTTACGTTTACGTCCCACACTGGAATAGGTAGTGAGCCTATTGCCATATACCGGGTAAAAATTCGAACTAGAATTTGAAAATTCTTTACTGAGCCACATTTAATATGTAAGATAGTGTAACGAGCCTACTTTATATCTTGAAGGTGCCCCAGACAGACGTTTGTACAGCCTTACTTCGCTTTCTGTTGCAGGTAGTCTATATGCTCAACAATGGGCCATTTATTTGTACTAGTATATTCAATAGAGTTCGACTCTATTAAGTATGTGAATAGCCAAAATCCCTTTAAAGAAAAGACTCTAGATACATTTATTAATCTATTTTATCAATGCCTTATGTTTGTAATAATTTTAATATACCTAACTGCAGTTTACGTTAGCACCCTATTTTTACGGAGAAAAAATATAAGAGATCTTTTCTCTATTTTTATTTAAAGCAAGAATATGTAAAGACAAGAATAATGTGACATTTGTAAGAGGTCACGTAGGGATATAACTCTTTCAACTCATTTTATGTCGGCCATATTTTTTTATAGACAGTAACTTTTGATTTCAAAAAAATTTTGTTTTCTGATGGAAAGTGACGTACTCGCAATTCCAAAAGAGTTGAATTTGAAATCTGAAAGAATGTTTGATTGCGATTCGCGACAGTATAGTTGGAATTATTCCATAATTAAGATATTAAATTGTATCTCCCTTCAGAAAGGAACAAAATATGTAATGCAAACACTAATGATGCAACGACCTTCACTGTGTGGATCTGCCCATCTGTACACCTGCAAGACATTCGCTGGATCTTACGGAATTAAAGCTCTCAAGAAGCGTCTATTTATTATTTATTAATTTAAAAACCCTAGTCTTTTTAAGTTTAACTGACGATTGTAAATATTTACAGTTATATACATTCAGACATACACATATATTCCTTTAAAGTCATTATTATTGAGATGTTTCCTATAACTTCGACACCTCTTTATAATTAATGTTATACAAAATCCATTATCCTTATCTTCGAGGTTCAATTTCATTTAATTGACGACTTTTTATATTTATTCCCGTCTGATTGTATTTGCATGTAGACCGTTAGCACCATACCGTGGAGTATCCTCCAGTCATCGCTCGAAATGAGATTTTTCATAATTCACTCACACTCACGTATTCTCTAGCTCCACATTTCCGAGAGAAACTTCAAATGGAAACGGACTGAACTGAATGCAGGAATATTAAAATGCAAATGTAGCCTCAAAGTATTGCCCCCAAAAGCAGTTTTGAAATTTTGATATGTCTGATGTGTTACTGTAGCAATATCGTCCATACATAGCGATAACTCTAAAATTTCCTGGAAATAGTGTATTTAATATATAATGGATTTTTATCTGTATTACGAATGAGTACATCGTTCACTATTTACATCGTTCACTATTTAAGAAAGTCAATATATACTTTTAGAATAATTGTTAAAATAAACCTAATCAATATTATGAATTCGAAATTAGGTCTCGTTTTTTGAAATTTAATATGAAGGTAGTCTGAATCCTAAAAACAAGTAGTAGCAATAGTAGTAGGTAGTATTCTTTATTGTACATCAAAGTATCATAAAGATAAATAAATACAGACAAAAAAAGATACTCTACTTAGAATACTTTTGGAATGATATGTCCGGTTGTTTGTGAATTCTTTATGTTCTTCTTAGCGTGTCGATGAAAAACACATTCTGTGATAGGTCCCTAAATGGTTTTAGCCCAGAATTTTGCCACGCTGACTGCCTCATCACTGGCAGTC
>DWMG01001440.1:0-15210 GCA_018244855.1 Elbella merops
CGTTATATCAAACTGCGACAAAATTGGTTCAGTGGTTTTGATGTAAAAATGTTATATGTGGAACACAGGAGAAATTCACATGCTTTGTCAGCTTTGTATAAAATCTCTTTTCGAGCCTTTTTTGAAGTGTTGCATGTTAAAGCTCGTTGCGAATACTTCGAATATAAAATGAAAATCGTTTGAAATTGTTTTTAACTTGACACTGTTGTTGATTCGTTTTACATACGTTCATTTATTTTTGATTCAGAATGTTACGCCTATTACCATAGGGATAGGCAGAGATTAAGCATTACCACAGGCTATAGTCCTGACAATCTTTTTTCGACTCTGCTAAATTCATTAAAGTCATCGGATATCAGTCAGTCAATGGCACTATTGATCTGTCCATCTCTCAGGACGTCTGCGATTTGATCGGCACACGTCCACAACTTAGTATCTTCCGACTGCACCGTTCGCTCTTAGTTCATGTCTGTTTCATTACTCTGTTTTCATTCATTCTTTCATTCAATCGTGCAAAAACGATCTAAGCATTTCTTGTTAAGCACACATTAAAGGGAAGTTTCTATTCAATTTACGGATGTGTTATTATCAATAGTTATATATGATTTCGAATTCCTATTCATTTATAATTATTACTTACATATATTATAATATAAGCATAAATAATAACATCCATATTTGTTCTTTTGTTGCAGGTAAATATCAAAATGTGAATGATAGTAGCTTACCTACGAAGTTGGTGTCGTGTTGGAAATGAAACGTGCGTTGAGTAAGTTTGTCCTAGACTTCAGTTACGAGTACATTAAGTTCTTAACTCACGTTTAACGGTACTTCGCTCAGATTAGGCGCTTAGGATTATTTAAAGGATTGCGTCGGAAATATCCCATTTAGAGTAATCCGAATTTTATTGTTAATCTTTATTGCGTTTTGATTGAGTCAAGTTGATACAGTGCTGGAGTTAAGTCACTTAGAAGCTTAACTGGGTGGAATACGTTTAACTGATTTTTTCAAGAACCTTTTTTTACTTTTTAACCACGTCGGTATTTACTGGGTAGGGTATCACATGCGTGATAAAGATAAAAAAAAATCTTATTTTGAATATTATGTTTTAAGAAAGCTTACTAAATTCCTGTCATAATTCTTATTTTTATATTATTATTATTATTATTGTCGTATTATCAGACAAGATCCTTCACGGACTGGAGGTGTTGTTACATTAATAAACGAATAATAAGTAATTTATATTGAACTAATTGACAACTACACGTTTTATTGACAAATGCATAGGTATACAATTTATATAAGATACAATGTTCCCAGCATCAAAATTATGGCTTATGACGGTATCCGACGGCAGTAACATTTTTCACTTCCATCTCTCTGTTGTAAAGTTGGAGTTAATTTATTCTCGTCTCAATTAGGACCTTAGTGAGGTGCGAAATGTAGCAGGTATTAATCAAGAAAATTAACATTTTGCTATCTAGCGACCGTAGTCAATTGAAAATACGTTGCAGAATATATTCTCTGTATTTATTATTATTATTTATTCAGTATATTATAAGCTTTTTATTTGTTTACAATAATACCTTTAGTGTGTAACATGTAAATTTACTTTAATTTTACCGACCGATCGTTGAAAAGGCAAACAGTATTCCTTACCTCCTATGGTTTCATATATCCATAATAACTTCTTTATAAGTGTAAGGTTGTATACGATCCGGGTGCACTTAGGTGCTACAGACAATATTTTCTCGAATAAACCATGCTCTCATAGTACATGTATGACAGTCTTACATAGGAATCGATGTTCTTAGTACTTTATAATAATTATGAAATAAGATTGCCCGTTCGCTAAAGGAAATCTCTTTTTAAAAGATTGGGATTTGGGATTGGGATTTGGGAGAACAAATCCGTGTCCAACATTAAAACAAGTGTTAAGATGATGTTAAATAGAACAATAGAGCGTTCTTTCAGAGTTTCTGATACTGTAAATTGAGTGTATATGTCATTCATACATGCGTAAATATCTCACTGCATGAATCACACCTCGTATGTCGCAACCCTTTGACTTCGAGCTAAAGTTTTCTTTGCAGTTTGCGGCGCAATATCGTTTGAAACCGCCATGAATAGCTCCCCGTTTCATTGAATGCAGAGCTTAAAGCTTTCATAAGGTCTTTGAACGGACTTTACTTATTCAATTCCTCGGCGTATGTCGTGCGCAGATGTTGATAACACTATTGTACACGTTAGACCCGTAGCTTGCCGATGATTATAATATTACTCGTACATTTATAAGAGAGTTATCGTGGTAAATATCAATTATCTGGTTGATTTATTGCGTATAGTATGTATCAATATAATTCGGTCAAAGAGAATTGATACCAAACATATGATTTACTCAAGTGTTTAAGGTATAGTGATATGAATAATACTTTTTTTGTACACAACATAACATCACGTCCGTAATCTGCGAAGAGGTAGGCAGAGGACACCGGAGACAGATCCAGACTCCGAGCTACTACTTATCTGAATGAGATTGCTTAGGTGGCAATTTATCGCTGATTAAATACTTCACTCGTCTTCACTCTTTCATAACTCCAGTTGATTAATTTTAAAGTTAGAGCCACTACTAATACTGCATAATACCTAACCAAAAATGGGCCATTTGCCGATGACTGAACGAAAGAATGGAAATAAATACAGAATGGGTTCATTAATTCATTTTACGTACGTAGTCACGTACAACCATAAAGCGAATATAGATACATGACTCGGACATAAACTCTGAGAACTAATAAAACTGAACATTTCGGTTCAACTACACGTCTTTCAACTTCTAGACTGCATTATGGCAGTTAGCGTTTACGGTTTTCATATTTAATAAAGCTACGTCGCGTTTTATGTACATAATATATTATGTACGTGCAATATGAAATTTCAACATTTTAAAAAGAAAATGTTTCTTGCAGAAATTACGAATAAATCACAAGTTCATAGAATATTTATACAATAATTGTACAACGATCATAATAAATAAATGTTGTTACGAATCGATAAAATGTTCCTGTTAAACGTTAACGTAACACGAATTGTCAATGGATATTCCAGAGAGGACCCGAACTTATTGTTCACAACTCGCTGAATCCATGTATATATCAAAACAACAATACGAATTTGTGGTACAAAATATGTTTAATATAACATATTCAATACATTTTTTTACACATATTTACCAATTTCTTTTGACAGTGTAATATAAATTTTACGTTTTTGTAAAAATATTGAAACTCTATTTGTATTTTACCTGCTTTCATTGATCTCTTTCCAATTGCCTACTCTGTATTCCGGTTATTTCTCTAACTAATTCGAATAGAGAAAAACAAACAAGCCGCAAGCATTTAGTCGTATTCTTCCGG
The DNA here is from genome assembly GCA_018244855.1 of Elbella merops. Classification (NCBI taxonomy): domain Eukaryota; kingdom Metazoa; phylum Arthropoda; class Insecta; order Lepidoptera; family Hesperiidae; genus Elbella; species Elbella merops. Next base: position 3,417 of record DWMG01001440.1, read on the forward strand.
TAGATTTCATTTTTTATTATTTAAAATTTTTGTGCACTAAAAAGTATTTCGTTTTGTTTCCCTTTATTATATATATGCACAGTTGGTATATATTACTGTATTTTCTATTTTCCAAATATTCACATAGGTACCAAGTTCATATTTAATGTGATTCAAACTCATTTACCCTTTCATTCGCTGACGGATGTAGGAAAATATAAGGTAAATTCAACGATTGCTTCATTACGTTCACTTTCACTTCGGTTAGATTTATGAAGTCGTCGCAATTATTGCTAATTGTTATTCGGGTCTTCGTTCGTCCAAAAACCTAAATAATTTCCATTCAATCTTTTAATCCACTGTGCTACCCTTTTAGGACTTGATTTAAAAAGGTATTTTATTAAAAACTGTTCAGTCCGTGTTGCTTTTGTAATATTACGGATGTTTGTTTGTGATATTTATATCATGTTTGCGGAAAGTGGAGCGGATTTTGTGTAGGTATGCTATTTGTGTATTCGTACATATATTTAATATAGCTGTCAACTCGATAATTAGCATGGTGTTACTAATTGCTCTTTATTTATGAAACAAGTCCATACAGTTATTTAATAAATCGACTTAATGTATTTACGTACTAGCTTAAATGTAAATATTTACGTGTTTGTTCATCATTATAATATAAGTACAGTATGACCATCGAACAATATCCAACATTAAAATTGATTTCTCAAACATCATCACAGTATGCTAGTAGAATTGTAAGTTAGTTTAAAAATCTGTGTTCGGTGTATGGCAATATTACGTAAACGTAATTAGTTAGACATGGAAGTATACTACACCTCTGCTACCCCTTCGGGGATTACACGCGTGATGTTACGTTTTAAAACTCATTTGAAGTCATTATACAGGTTGTTAATATACTTATTTCATATTTTTCCGTCAATTGTATATTATACATACATAATATAAGAAATCGTCTTTTTATATTTATTAAAATGAATTGTGTCTGTGTATAATACGTCAATATAGATATCGTGTGAAAGAATTAATTAATAAGCGAATGAACTATATCTTAATTAAACATTTATATGCGGTTAATTGGACTTCGTAACACGATGTTAGGTGTTAATGAGATATTAAATAATCTTCAATTCAAGTATTCTACTTACTTTGTGTGCCAATACATTTAGCGTTCTAATCAGTGCGTCGTTAATTAATTATCGGTGTATGAAGTTGTTATAAGGATTAATTTCATAGGGAAATTAAATTAAATTTGTGCCACCGCAGTTCGGAAATGTAATATGTGAGTGTAAGTACCAATTTCGTAACGGACCAATTACGTATTTGTCAAGTGGGTACATTTTTTTTTTTCTTTTTTTGTTTTTTTTTTTTCAACCCATTACAACTTCACTGTTGGAATACGGGTCTCCTCTCACATTGAGAGGGTTAAGGCCATAGTCTGCCACGCTGGCCAAGTGCGGGTTGGCAGACTTGATAAGATATACTTCAAGTACCTACATAGTAAGAAATAAATCCGTGATGGTCTTCCAATAGTTCAATCTTGGACAGGGAGTTCCACCAATATCTTAGAACCGTAAAAGTTTCGACAAGTCGGCACCAAGTTTACAGACAATCGTTTCAGTTTTTAGTGGCTTAGCCCAAGTTGATGTTACTTCTTGTTATTTCCAGTCCGTTTTGTTACTTGAAAGTGTCTTCATTCTTACTCATCGCGGACAGCTGATCGTACTAAATGCTAACTTACTTACAACTAAGTTATTTTTATAAACATAAATCTATAATGCATTCAATTAGCAAAAAAAATTTTTTTTTTGTTGTTTTAAATTTAGTTTAATTTTATTTATTATTTTATTTAGTAGACGTCAAAGTAGCGTCAAACTGAGGAAATGGGTAAATTATGTATACAAGTGATTGAACTTAGATTTTGATCACAAGTTTTAGATCTCAACTTTTTTAGCTTTTGTTTTTACTTCTTAGTCACTGTAAGACACGTGTCTTGTGTGTGTATTTCTGGAATCAGGGGTTAAAGTCCTTGGCACGCTTAATCCATCCACGTCCATAATGTTCTCTATAGCTTGTTGAGTTTGCCAGGCCATACTTAGGGAACGGTACACTTAGATTTAGATCTTCTTTAGATCTTTTCGTAGTCAAAAAAGATTCGTGTTCACAGAGGGACATAACATATGTTGCATTGTGGGACGTAAACGTAACTAGTGAAACACAGAAGCGTACTGTGCTACTCCGCCTACCCCTTTAGGGATTATAGGCGCGGAGAAATGTTTTTATAGGAATTCTGTGCATTCGTCTACTTACATACTTGTAAGTTAGTGGATAAAGCGAAACTATCGCAGACTGCTAATGACTTCGAGGGACCAACTTCGAGATGGTTCTTAAGTTGACTTTCCCCGTACTTCTAGTTCTTGCGATTTGATGCTCAAAATTGTGAGATGTTGATAGGTGCTTCTAATTTTTAGTATTCGTTTTACAAATATTTGTGCTGTAAAATTGTATTTTTAAAGCAATATGCCATACTCGTATATCTAGACTAATTCAATGGTGGGACGTATAACATAATTGGTGAATCGTGGAAGTGTACGTCAATCCGCTGCCTACCCGTTTGGGGAAAACACAGGCGTGACGTTATGATTACTTTTATACTATACCACACAAACATACATGTCCCAACATATTATATAGGTATATTGTTTATTTACACACATATATACAGGTCCATAAACGTTTCTTTGTTTACCCGCACGTACGACTGAACTATTCATCCATTTGCGATGAAATTACGACATACGAGTACTATGTACCACACGCAACATACAGTAGGTGGCGCGCTAGTCGTTTTGGACAATTACTAGTAACATATGACAGTACTCTGTGGCGCCGTTTCTATTGTTCTCTCAGTAGCAGCACTTAGGTTCTAATGTCAGTAATTTTGTAGAGCAGTTTAGATATAGAAGGTATTCTAAAAGCAAATAAATCCTCCAAATAATATGTAATGTAGTGTTTAGAGTGTTTCAATTTAAATAAATATTTTGGAATGCAAGGCCATTTGATCCCAAAGTACACACACACACACACACACACACACACACATATATATATATATATATATATATATTTTTACATTCATACGTAGAACAAACGCTTTTGCCATCAGTCGCTCTGTCTGGGAATTGAACTCACAATCTCCTTCTCAGCAATCAAGTTCCTAACTACTGGACCAATGGGCTACTTAGACTCGATAGGTCATTTATGACAGTAACATTTATTTCTTTGTGCATCGCAAACTATCGATTATATATTTTGGACAACAACCTCTTATAAATGTACACAATTTATATATATACGCATTTGGGGAGATCTACTCGTGTGTCCAGCAGTAGACTGAGGCTCATTGTGTGCATGTATTGCAACGTATACCGAACTTTGCCGTGCGTACGTAATAAATAATGAACAAATACATAATAATAATAACATAATGTCACTTATGCAACGAGAAGTTTCCGTTGATGGTCGCGTTACATCCAACTCATTAGTTACACGAGTACAAATTACTGGCATGTTGTCAATCCTTACGAAGGCTACGACGGATAAATCTCTGATAATAACAGTCTATTAGCCATTTGATGCGTGTGTGCACAGTTATTACTGACAATCTGGTTTTATGTCGCGATATCGTGACAGGATATTCGGAAATTGGCATGCGCTTTACAGACGTGCCATTCGTGGAGATATATCATGTGAGCGATGTTCTAATGACATGTGATTGTATGTAAGTACCGTGATGTTAGAATTATGGATTGCTTTTGTTTTGCTACAATCAGCAAGTAAGTGTTCAAGTACGAAGTTGTTGTAGGTTGCCACATGTAACATTGTAACACATTGCTTGGTGCAAATTTTCCTTAGAAGTAAAGCAATGAATCTGTAATAATCAATATTATTGTTATTGCTTATGTCGTTATCATCACCAGTATTTTCAGCATTGAAGTCATCATTATCATAATTATTATAACCATCATAATCATCACCATCATCACAATCATCACCATCATCACAATCATCACTATCATCACAATCATCACCATCATGACCATCACTATCATCATCATCATCATCATCATTATCACCATGTTTGTTTAGTATTCGTCAATATTATATTATCAAGTGTTTTGTCGTTCCACTGTTGGTCACAGGACTCCTTTTACTTTAGAATTAGATAAATAAGGTTAAAGTGTACCATGCTGGCTGTTGAAGATTCAGAATAATAATAAAGGCTATCTGATGATAAATTCAGTTCATCTAATTCAAACTCATCTAATTCAGGTATGTCACATACACACACGTCTTTCCGACACACAAACGTAAACATATATGTGAATATACATACGATGGACCGGTTAGAACGCGGCCCAGTCAGACGTGAACCGGTTAAAACTGGGTCTGGTCATTTTGACCTAAACTTGTTAATAACTAGTGATATTATACCTATTGAGTATAGATCGTAAGTTAAAGTAGTTTGTTAGGTATAAAATATTATAGTTATCACAATAATAGTTGTAGCATTTCAATGCTGTCCGTTAATAGTTTCATTTTTGTTTTTAAAATGCGAACTTTGAGGCTCAATGGAGCGAATGAAACGATAATAATCTGGATTGCAGCTTAATGCTCATTTCAAGGTTTACTTTGCTATTATATAAAACGATTATTTATTAATAGATTCTATTTTTGAATGATAATTGTTACAAATATATGTTTATATTGTCGTCGTTACATAAATTTGATTGAAATATAGGTTTGCAGCTCCTTAATGGTTATTTTATTATCGAACGACGTAACTAAATCATTTACGTTGTAGTAATTGCATTGCATTTGTTAGTCCATTTTCCTGACGTCAAGCGATTTTAAGCTTTAAGGTAAGAATCTTCGAGCTCAGTTTTTACATGACGGACTGCCTGTTATTGGCAATTTTTCACTAACGTCTCTGCAGTTTGGATGGCATGTTTAGTAGCGAGTTGTCATTAAATAGTTACCTTTCATCGAGGAAATTAGAAGTGGTTTAAAAACGCCTAGTTACACGCGTTCGTCATTAACCCGCATTTTCATTGAGTATGCTTTAAACAATAAAGCCTTCTAATAATTAAGACATGCTAAAATTTAATAGAAGAAATAATTTTATGCAGATAAACATTTAAGCTTCTTAGACCTACCTGCTAAGCCTAGCCTAGCCTCCTAAGACCAACCAAAAATTATTTATAATATAAGAATGTTTTACTAACTGTTACGTAAAGATTAAAACTAAAACTATATATACAAAACCTACACAGAATATCACTAATTATCTACACGTGGGAAAGTAGAGCCTCAAACGTCCATATCTATTCATTAGCTGCGTTGATTGGAGAAGCTTAATTACGAAATGATCTATAATAATTAACCGAAACCTATTCTATCGCTTTGATTACATTAATTAAGGATCACGATTAAATAGAAACACATCTATAGACGATGTTCGTACTTGACGAGGACTGGTGAAAGACGTTGATTAAATCATTTTTCTGGATTGTTCTATTCAATTCTTATTCGGCTTTAATAAAATACAATCTTAATGGACTGGGATAAAAGTTTGGTAGTTTTCGTGGGAATACATTACTAGACTAGTTTTAGTGGTTCTCAAGTTAGATTGATAGTCAAGTTAGCTGGCACGCGGAGGGAATCCTGAATATACCTTAAAATTAAATAGCTCCACAGAGTTTTCCAAGATTTTTGGTAATCTCCTTCTATATTGGGTTGGTAACACTAAATGTTCTGTCCTTAAAACTCGGTTCGGTTCGGAGAATTATTATTATTATGTGGCAACTCAAGGTTCCTTACGGGATGGGATAGCACTATCTGGCAAATGTCTCTATTCTTACAGACCTGAACTGCCTTTGTCATATTCAACACTCTCTTCATACACGAACACAGGTTCCAGAAACTTCTGACTTCCCATCAGCCAGTATCATTTCCTATTTGGTCAAGGTAGGTAAGTCTGGCGCTTCTTCGGCACCTCTATATGTTTTCATCATCAGTCTTTCTACATGTCCCAACTTATGTATATTTAATACTTAAATAATATATGTATTTACATACGTACATTTCATATCAGGAAATATAAGACAAAAACATTTTCCTCGTTAATAATCGTCTTGCTATAAATAGTATTAATACAGATTTATTTTTGGACAAAAAACAGTATTCATCAATGTGTGTACGATCTAAAAGCATACCATTAAAAATACTGCCTAAGGGATAACTGTTGAAAGTTTTTTTTTTCCATTCGCCAATTCTGAACTGCGGCTTGAAAAATCCTATACACATTTAGCGTACGACAAAAAAAATGCTCAATTTCAAAGCTCAATGGCTCAGTTATTTGTACAGGTTTTATTCACAGTTTCATATTCTCTGTACAAGTTAATCAAGTTAAAGCCCAACTGAAATGAACGAACGAATGAATGAATGAAACGGTGTTCTTAATATAATATTATTTAATTTTAATTGGAGCGAATAGCTTTATAGAATTTTCAACCCTTGGGTATACTTATTTGCTCTCCAAAAGGACGTTTTTGATAAAAGTCGGCTCTCAGGGAGTATCTCTAATTTAATATTGACGTTGTAGATTCGAGGGACGTAAAGAAATTGGGAGAGCGTATATAGGAAAATTGCTATCTCAATGGGCAGTTTTCCGGTCATCCTATTCTTTTGGCTGTCGTCCAACATTTAAAATATTTTAAATTATAATATAATTCATGATAGAGAAGCTTGTATGGGACTTTTACTCCTTTTCACATGTTATTCTATGAGGGCGTAACTCACGAATACAAAATAGTTACCTATTATAAATTTTATATACGAGTACATGCATTATGTAGTTCTTTCATTACATTACATGATTACATGTAACCATTACGTTTTTATGTTTATGGATATTATGGTGTACATGTAATACGATGTACCTACAACAGCCAAGTTTCAATCCATATTGCCAGCTTGTCATTAAAGGTATTGAGGTAAAGGATTGCTAATGGATCAAGTTACTAATGTGATTTAGTAAGTGGAATTAATGATAATTAAATTGGATTACATTTAGTGGGTGAAGTAGGTAGTGTCCCATTAGTCAATATGCTACGAGATTTGTTTATAGTTACTTAGCAACAATTCTCAAGTATGATGTTTGTGGTTGTATTGTTATGTAGACGTGCGTTATAAAATGTTGTACAATATAAAAATTGAGGCAGTGGCAGTCTAGTTATTTAAAATTCAGCCTTTCACTCCAGGGATCCTGGGCTCAAACCCATGTCGCGCTCCTTGTTATAAAAAATGAGTTTTAAATTTAAATATCACTTGCTAACGGTGAAGGAAAACATCGAGAGGAAACCTGCACGTGCAGCACGGCGTGTGAATTTTGTCCACCCGCACTTGGCCAGCGCGGCAGACTATGGCCCTAATCCTCTCATTCTGAAAGGAGACCCGTGTTCCAACAATGGAATGGTAGAAAGGGAAGAAAAAAATATATAAATTGACGAAAAATATCTCCGCATTAATGAATATCATCCATGCATCGCCTGAGCAGATCTTTAGTACCTATGTAGGTATGTAAAACTAGAGATGTATGTAGTCTTGATAAGAGACCACTCTGAATATTGAAGGGAAAATCAGTTAGAAATGAAGTTGTTCTTGTCAGGATCATATTGTTAAAATCAACACACTTGGTTTAAAATATTGTCATCTGTCAAATTGTATGGTAAAACTAATCTCCAAAACGGTAAAACCTATTTTTATAAGGTTTCTTTACGTTTGCCAAGTATGGGATTTTTATGCAAAAAGCGTGTAGGTTTTCATTGAGCATTACAAGTGATACTTTTCCTTAAAAATGCATGACTTTAAAGTCTTTTTTTTTATATGAAAATATGGAATGAACGAAGTTCCGCGAGCAAAAGCCATTGTGCAAAAATTACAACCAGTACATTTAACACATGTTTAATAAATATTGTATATTATTCCATGGGGTATGTTGTAATCGGTTCCCATTTTAGCCCTTTGAAATTAGATCTGTTATACTCTAACATACTACTACGTTACGTTAACGATCTATTCATTAACGGGAGAACTTTGATGGGGAAGACGTACTCCCGAATTCTCGCTGCCAAGTAAGTGATTAACGAAGTCACTTAACCGTCGATTTCACCGAATATTCGCGTGTTATCAACATACCCACACGAATTGTTCATCCACAAATTAGTATATGACAAAAACATAAACGTAACTGGTGAAATGTGGGAAAGTTCTACACTCCTCTGTCTTCTGTTTCGGGTATTCCAGTCCTGATGTTATATTTTAATACATGAAATGAAATTTTTGCATTTATTTGTAAAATTTGGGCGATTGACAATGAGAAAATTTCATACTGTCCTAAAGCTAGATAAATTAGGGTTACTCTTTCTTTCGTTTAATTGTATCTCTCTTTCTCTCGACCCTTTTATAATTCCACTGTTGGAAAACGAGTCTGCTCTCAAAATGGGAGGGTTATTGTATCTAGAAATGTTAGTATCCAGTAATGTTACGGCATGGATGTTGATGTTAAAGTGGATGTTACAGATGGTAGTGAATGGAACGGCACAGGAAATCATGATTTTATGACTGTTGCATAGCCATTGACGTTGCATCTCAGTGGCTGCAATTCCGTGATTAACGGGAGAACTTCAGCCATTAAATAAGTACTCGCAATTACTCTTTCTGTAATTACTGTTGTTCAGTGAGTTGTTACAAGTTTCGTACATTAATGTAAAATACGTATCTCTTGCATTATGTATATATGAGTAATTATTATATCGATTTTGTGGAAGCATTGTTTGATTAGCTAGGTGGAGTGACGATATACGCAAAGTGACTGGCAATGGGTGGATGCGAAGAGCTGAAGATCGAGCTCAGTGGCGTGCCATTGGAGGGGCCTATGTCTAGCAGTGGACGGGAGTAGGCTGGTGATGATGATTGTTTGATTGTTTTAAATTAAATCTTCTGTTCTGTCTAAAAGTAATGTTATAGACATACACTATTGAATGAATGAATGATTATTACTATACCGTCACGCCTAGTACTTTGTGAGGTGGTCAAATGAATTATTACTTATCGGTTTTATTTAAACTTTGCTCGATTGTTTTAAATTACGTGCAATCTTCTTTTCATAATACAAAAAATGCTATAATTATTTAAAAAAAATGTTATTATTCCTTAAAAGTTAAATATCACTAACGGATTTTGTGATATTTATAAATTATGGAAGTGTATGTAAAGTCTGGCAGTATTTAATATATTAATAATAATATATAACCCACGTATTCCTTAAGTTTAATGTACCTGATAAATGTAAGATATATGAGACAGGCAATATCTTTAGGTATTACCATATAAAAGTTAAATTGTCGTATGACCGACCTACTTTCCTCTTCGACCGAAAATCTTCATTTCACTTTACGGCGGCCGCAAAAATATTGCCTATTCTCAATTTTAAGGTCAATAAACAATGTAATCCGATATGAACGTGTGCGCAATCGTTAGCGTTCGAATTTCGAAAGACGTAGTTTTTTTTTACTTTTGCGCCAATAAAAACGGGGCGACGACCTTTCATTTGCATGTGGAATCCATTCGTAATAATTTCGCCGGCCAGTCAAAAAAAATGTATGCTTATGACCGCTCTTGTACCAATTGTTTTGTACGTGACCCGGTAATGTCTGCGCGGTCAAGGTCAAGGAAGCAACGAGTCATGATTGTTACCTGTAACAAAAAATAAAACCAATTACAATGATGATGGACGTTTTGATCACGTGTTTATAATTGTGTATGATAAATTAACAAATGTGTTGTAGTGTTAAGGCACATAGAGTGTGACGAAATATTGAACTGTGATAATTTTATATCCACGTTGTTGTTAAGGACGGATTTAATACTATCACCACGTTTTTCCCGGTCAACCTAGCACCAAATAGTCCTAATTTTTGAAATGTATAATTATATTTCCATATACATAATAATATACATATGTATGTTGCTGTATATTAACAAGAAAACAGTTCAAATATCTATAATATTAAAATATTTGTCTTGCCTCAACATCGCATGAAAAATGTTTGTTTGAAGCGTGAGTATACATTCCTAATAAATTTATGATGTTAAATATTTTTTAATGCATAACGGTACTACATTTATTGATTACGGTAAATAGAAATACTTCAGTTTCTAAACAGGTTTATTCTAAAAATATGTTTTTGCTCTAACAAATAGAACTTTTAAATGTTTTATATAACTAACATATCGGTTTAGTACCTATACAAAAAATGTTATCATTTAAAATTATATTATTATGCAGCGCTTAAAGCAGTTCATTTTTTGTATTATATTATAAATGAATAAATAATTATAAATAAAACTATTTATAGTTATACTAATAAATAATATAACTTTCATACAAAACTATACTACTATAAATAAGTAGGTAGATGTAAATGAGTAGATACGCTATTTGATATTCATAGGAAAAAAGACGTTATGTTTACCTCATAGCGTTATATTTTCTTTCGATTTCACCTTTAAATAGAAATAAATACACGGAAACATTATATTAATTATATTCTTTATGATTAGCACATAATTGGCATATGTATGTAGGTACTATACATATATGTACATTAAAATGAATATTAAACCCGCTCTATTTCCTTAATGCTCTTATCCTTTTGTTAACGGACAATTTATAGGCAATTTGGCAAGCTCCTGTATTATTACGCTCTAAGATAACTCATGAAATATTTTCGTAAATTTAAACCCAGCAGCCCGTTGTTAATTCGTTATAAAAATATGTGAAGATCCTTTTGTTTTATGACAGTCAATGCGGTAATGAGTGTACAATACATGAATTATACCTGTTAGCAACATTCTGTGAAAGACGATAGTGCTTCCATCTATGTGATAATGTTGCCAACTATTCGACCTACCCACATTATAGAATATGACGACAACTATCCACATTATAGAATCATGTAGTATGCCTACGAGTTCTATATAAATAAACATCACATGATTTAAGGGTTTATTATTCACATTGTTCTATGCTTAACATACCTAAGTTCTTTTTGAGATTAGAGTAGATATGTACATACAAACCCTTACGTGCGTACACACATTTGTATAGACATAAACACAAAATGTTTAATCGATCCACTTTATATACATACATATATTGTGTACTAAATAAATAAACAATGTATTTATATAATTAGCTACGCTCTCTTGTACTCTAATAGACATTAGTATTTTTTAAGCTATAGCATAGCTTTTATCGCGGGTTTTGAGCGCGGCGACCAAATCAAGAAATTCCGTAACGAAAATGAAAAACCTAACACCCCCACTCCGCCTACCATGTATAGTTCTTGTAATTCACGAGCGCGGCCGGTCTTTGGCTGTGTTTAGACGTGTACATGGACAGTGTGATAGTGTGCGTGCTTGGATGGAGCAGGCAGTTGCGAGCGCGTGCCCGCGCAGGTCACTTGTGCTTAAAGCTCGGCGGAGCGTTCGCTTAACTTGTATGTATATGGTACGACTGTACGAAGCTCGCACGGATCGAGACGAGCTGCTCCAAAATCAGACGAATATGTAATAAGCAGCTGTTTGTAAGCGAAGATATCAAGTCTCAAACTTATGTTTCTTTTTCAGTTACCATAAACCTATAGTTTCAATGATAAAAATTCCTGAA
>DWMG01001441.1:0-15210 GCA_018244855.1 Elbella merops
GTTTGAACCCGGCACCCCCGGAGTGAGAAGCTGAATTCTTAACCACTAGACTATCACTGCTTGTATAGATATATGTAAATGTTTATATAGATTTATTTTATATATAGCAAAAATTAGTCCATAATAAAAATCAAAAGGAAGGAAATACATTCCATTCTGTATATCCCTGTTTCGTATAGCATCTTAAATGTAGGCAACATTCGTTAATTTGCTCGGAAATCCTTACAGTGAACAAGAAAGTGAGGCCACAAGGGGCCGCCGGGCCGTGAACGTGCCCTTTGAACTGCTAATCTGGACCTGTGTCCAGATAAACGCTGCATAAATCTTGTTACGAACAGAGAAATACATGGAGAGGGTTCATTTTTATATAATTTTCACATAGGTATAATACATTTTTATCGTGTAGATATACGTAATATTTTATTGGATAAGATATTCAAGCCTAAGTTGTAAACGGTAACGTCCTATTAATTAGTCCTAAACATTTGTAAATGATAACTATGTATGAATACTGCTTTTTTTTACAACAATTTACCTTGAGGTATAACAAATGAGATAGTACTAGTTTCTATAATCTATTCTACTCCACAGTCGTCTCTGTTCCAGTGCACTTTGTTGCCGCTCCCAACTGAATAATAAGTGACGCCAAAGGGGGTGCTTACATGTTGATCGTGAACAAGATATAATATTACAATTAAACTAGTTGATGTTTCATGGAATATTTCATAATATTGACCGAAACAAATTGTGAGGTGCGGTCACAGTTAAAAACAAATGGTAGGAGTAATTGTTGCTTTAATTTTGGAATAAGAAATCATATATGAATATGTATTTTTATAATAATAAGTATAATACTACAAAGGACCAAGCGCGCAATGGTCTTTTCCTTTTTCTCGATCTTTTTTCTTGTCCACTGTTGGACGCAAGTCCCCACTCAGAATATGAAGGTTAAGGCCACAGATTGCCACACTGGCCAACTGTGGATTAGCAGACTTAACACGCTTTAGTGAACATCTTTTGTAAACACTGAAGTGCGCAGGCTTCATACCTTTATGGAAAATTATAATTAATTTTAAAACGCACAATCTTATAAAGTGGTGGTGCTTCAGGATTTGAACCGAATAACTCTGAAGTGAGTAGATGAATTTCAAAGTATGAAACCTACTCTATTGCCGAATATATATAGGTATATAAATGTATATGTATTAGACACGTATGTGGAGTAGCCAATTATCACATTGACACGTCTCCAACTATTTGTCAGTATAATCATCCCCTGAATCTATTATTTATTTCGTAAACAACGTTTGCGGCGTGTCCTTTGCGGGGTGGCCGCCGGTGGTAAATTTTAATGAGCGGTTTCGTGCTTCGGAGAGCACGGTGAGCTGTCGGGGGCAATTGTTATTGTAAGGTAATTTGCTATGAATTAAAACGGTTACATAGTTTACAAATGTATCGCATAAAAGTATGTATCGTATAAAAAAATATCAGGGTATATAATATATAATGGAGTGACGATATACGCAAAGTTGCTGGCAGTGGTTGAATGCGAAGAGCTGAAGATCGAGCTCAGTGGCGTGCTATTGGAGAGGCCTATGTTCAGCAGTGGACGGGAGTAGGCTGATGATGATGATGATAATAATAAAATTTGATATAACAGTGTATATTGAAGAGGAAAATGTGTTATTAATAGAAAACGATTATAATTGTGCACATGTTAATCAACTGGAACAGTTTGGACGGGTATGCATCAACTTTCCACAAAGCGAAAAGTTCGAGCCACGGTCACCGTAGAACATATACCGCATTACAATATTGTACAAAACATATTTAAATTTACTGTGGGCAGACAAGTTAGTTTAAAGACTAGCGATTTTCCTATTCTATTCAATGTTTTTAGTCTAGCTAATTTTAGCCTAATTTTTCAATGACCGCCGCGACTTCGCTGCAATCAGCGAAAACTCATAATGAAGGACCTCGTATATTTAGGAGTAGGTCCGAAACTAGCCAGGCCAACGCAAAACTTACGTGAGTTAAGCCGGAACATGTATAATCATAATTTGTCTAGCTTTAACCATTGAGACTTAGGAAGGTAATATTTTCACTAAATTATAGAAAGGCTTGTGAAAATAACGATCAGCAGAAAGTCTTATACGATATCGTCGTTCCTTGATTACACATACATATAGTTTTCAATCCACAGCACGTTTGAGCCGCGAGCGCTTGAATCGCCAATCGCGGTATTATTTCGCATTACTATTCTATTTCTTTTTTATTGCTATAACAATAATTATAACGTTGTAAATGTTTTACGACTTGATTATGTTTATTGATTAGAGTTAATATATGCTGGCTTACAAAAATATTCAAACTAAATTGAACCTTAACACTGTTAGTTAAAGTGTATTTTTGAATAAACGTCACGGAATATTTTATTAATTTGAAATATCATCACAGACAAACAGGTTAACTATAAGCGACGATTTATTTATTTTTATCTATGTGTAGTCAATTTAAGATATAAAGCTCTCATTTCAAAAGTTGTAGAACTAATCAGGATTAGCCTGGAAGACAACGATTAGCCTGCTTGGAAGCTGCAAACATTGGATTGTATTCCAATATAAAGCATATAGTTACTGAACATATGCCAAAAGATGGCTTAGGCGGTTACAGCTGCAAATATCTTGACCGCCTGTTTAATATTGCCACACTTGGCCAACATGACAGATCCTTAACCCTTATGATTTCGAGAGGAGACCCGGGTCCAAGAAAGGAACGATAAATGGGTTACTGTTCATGATGAAAGATACTCGTTACTCGCTTCCGGTACAGCAGGTCCGTGTACATAATATGTTCCGCTATAAAATACTTTATACATAAATAATTACTTATTTATGTTAATAATTTATGTCAATCGTTTGCAATTTAATGTCGGCAATAAATAATTGTGTCCGACACAAGGATATAAAGCAGTGGTATTGGCGGAATAGCCGTACATTAAAATTAATGTTAATTTGCCTTTGATTTTTATTTAAAGCTCTGTCATATTCTCCGTTCGCTTCGAGGGATTATTAAAGTATGTACTGTAGCACGTGTAATTATAATGTGGAATGTGTGTAGCAGTGAGACGTGGTAGGGCTGTAGTAAATCTCTCTAATTCAAATATCACTTGCTAGCGGCGAAGGAAAACATCGTTAGTAGACCTACACATCTTAGAAATTATAAAAAAAAAAAATTCTAAGGTGTGTGAAGTCTGCCAACCTGCACTTGGCCACCGTGGCAGACTATGGCCTTAACCCTCTCGATGTGAGACGAGACCATATTACTACCTAGACCTACTTTATATGTAGATAGTATGATTAGGAAAAAATATTTAGCCCCTTTTAATGTATGATATGACTTACTACGACTTTGCGAAAGAAATCCACATACCAGGGTAGTTCTTATTATTTTCAGAATTTTTATTGAAAAACTTTTTACAAAACTATGAGTGTATAAAGGACTGTATATGTCTGAGTGGGTATGGGATTAAAATCCTGACATGTACCTATAATTATACAAAATTATATTTGTTTCTTAGAATAAAACAGTATTCGCTGTGGGGATAAAACAGGGGTAAAAGTACATTTCGAAGAAATCTCCAATTCCTTAGTTCTTCATACTTCCTTACTTTTTCTAAGAGGTGCACAGGCTGTAGATCAGCGGAGTAGACGATGGATTTAACCTTCCTTGCTCTAAGAGCAAATTCAGGCAATGATATACAATAACTGCGTTCTGGCAACCGCACTTGGTCAGACTACCGCCTTAACCCTAATCATTCATCCAGTTCAGAAGTAGAACGATAAAAGGGTTGATGAAAGTGATGATAAATTACATGACATAAGAAATATACGTCGTGGGTTGCAGGAGTGTTTAAATATATGCATTATGATCCTAGGTGGAGTGACGATATACGTAAAGTGGCTGGCAGTGGTTGGATGCGAAGAGCTGAAGATCGAGCTCAGTGGCGTGCCATTGCAGAAAACTTATTTTGTTTTGATAAGTCTTTCTGAAATAGCGTTATGTAAATAACCCCTTATGTTCTTCAATTTGAATCAATATTGAATCGGTACATAATTGATGCTAGCGAAATATTTATACGGTATCGGGTTACGTTGAAATGAATACGAATTAGGTAAATAAATATAAATGATGTCTGTGTTCCTTATTACACGGAAAATATTATGTTACAAAAACAAGACAAGAATATTGGTTTACATGACTACTAAATGTTTATTGGTCTGTTCCCATTCCGGTGATTTCCTTTATGTAACTTAATTAATTGAGTTTCGTAGGAATATGGAACATAACTTCATAGTAAACTTAATAGTTTGAACCCTTTAACATCTTTCTGTATAGGAACAATATTTCTATAATTAGTTGTCCCGTTTAAATAGAACACGTAAGTACTTACGAATAAGCATATGTATATGAGCAATGCTGTTTTACAGCTAAATTTGCTGCAGCGCTACAATTGTCCATTACAGTTGAACGCGGAAAACATTCTATTATCACCTTCTAACGTTACATTTTTACTTGTTATTTCATCATCATCACGTCAGCCTCTTCCGTTCCACTGCTGGACGGGCCTTGCCCAAGGGGTGCCACATCTCACGATCCTCCGCAGATCTCATCCAGCCGCTAGCACCCGCCTTCGTAAGATGGTCTAACAGGTCGGAGCTTGTTATTTAATAATCATGAATTTTATCTGGAATGCGTTTCTTTTCACTCTCTGGTTAACACCGCATTAAATCGTATTTCAAGTGTGGTCCGATAGTAACTTTTGGGAAAGTTAATTATCACCATCCAGTTATATGAAACATCACTCGATAAAGACAGGGTTGTCACACTTTTTATTTTTTTTTATTAAGTAATAATATTAGAATTATATTGTTAATTAATGTCACGCCCTCCGATTCGATGGAATGACGATCTGGGAAACGCTGCAGGCAGAATCTGGATGCGACAAGTCGAGGACAAGGCGCGATAGTGGTCATTAGTAGAGGTCTATGTCTAGCAATGGACTGAGATAGGCTGATGACTGACTGACTTTAAGAAATATCGAATAATATGTTTCCTATTCAGCCAAGTAACGTCAACTGTGTTAATTATGGGTACAGAAAAATGTCAAATAAATCATTCTTACCGATCCGTCAAGAAAACACTCTGTTATTATCCTATATTTATCCACTTTCTACATTTAAATGGAATAAAAGTTCCAACATATAAATATACAATTATATGTAAATATATGATTCCAATATATATATTTATGTGCATCGTTTAACACTAGTTGACTTCAACCCACGTTGGGAATATCTAAACGTAACACACAAAAACATTCATACGAAATATAATTTGGCTGTCTCTAAATCGTATGGAAAAGTATTTTTTTGCGTAGTACAGAATATTAAAATTCATCATTTATTATACAAATACATATTTCATTGTAAATCTGTTTTACGCTGAATACATATAGGTGTGTGTGTGGTGTGTGAGTGTGTGTGTAGGTGTAGGTGTTCGATACGGATGTAACTTTTGTATGTACAGTAATTGATTCAATGAATAATTCATTAACATCGGTTAGCGCGGCATGTCTATTAATAAACATCATAATAGTATGTTAAGGCGTTTTAACAATATTACAATAGGATAAAAATGTCTTAGCAACTCACACACACTGACATTTGGACCAAAACTACGCAGTTCTCGTGCTATGCTAACCAAATAGCTAAGTAAGGCATATAGCAAATTCCTAAGTATCTACACAGTAAGTACCTACATCTTTAAAAAAGAAACTCGTGCGCGTCACACAATCATTTTTCTTAATGGAAATCGAAGGTACGACGATCGATTTTGCAATAAGATTCGCTAATTACTTCAACCAACAAATAAACTGACTACTTAACACAAATATGTATTATAGCAGTTATATATATTTTAGCGTTAAAATTCAAATTATTCTTACATAGTACGTATTGATATATCCTTAATTTTATTTATAAACCATATTGTCCTTAAATAAACCTCATACCAAATTAATAAATCTGAAAATATAAGACAGAGTTAAACAATATTGATAAAATCATCTCCCTCTTAAGTCGGTCCCTCATTACGGAGGATTGTGACCACATGGTCATAGTACCCACTAAATATTACATAATAATGTAAAAAAACCTTGACAGCCCTACACGTCACTAACACCTCAAAATTGAATCGACTGAGCAATATGAATAACTCAAACATTAACACACGAGCGCTGGAAGCGGCGATGGTGATAATTGCATCAGCAAATTAACTGAGAATCAAACCGATAGGAACATCATGAAATCACTTACGTCAGTCAGATGAAACCACATCAACTATCTTACGTAGTTACGTGACGTGGCTGAAACGGAAATCAAATATAATTCATTAAAAATTAATATCATAATTTCCTTTTAATGAATACAGGCCAGTCCCTGGATAAACTTGACGGGACGGACAGGTTGATGATGATGATACAATCAGTACAAAATCAATATCAGTAATTTACAATATCAATTTATCATAAATGATGCTTTTGAACATAATCGTAACCCTGAACAGAACAGGAAAACCAAAGAAAACAGAGAATATTAAAAAAACGACCATTTACAGATAAGTATTGTCCGTCAAATTTATGTATGTACATATCTTAAAGTTCGAATAGTATACAGAGGACAGGGCGCGATGGCGCTCATTGGGGGAGGCCTATGTCCAACAGTGGACTGAGATAGGCTGATGATGATGATGATGATGATGAAGTTGTTTATTTATTAGTTGGGAGTTGTGCGACATGAGCGAGAATACAATACAAACACTTATAGATTCTCCTTTACTATAATGTAACATTTTATCACTGTAATTTTGTTATAAAAACAACAGAATTCAGTCGCTAAAAAGCTGTTGGCCTAGACTTAGGTACATACGTTTTTTCAGTCTTTATCTAAACAAATAATTGAATAGAAATCCGCGTGACAATTGTTAAATGGCACTGAAGAAATTTAAAGGTGGGGTTACCGAAAGCCGATAAAGGGATGTGTGTAATGCGTTATGCGCGATTGACATTGGGTATTGTAATCGGCGCCATTACTCGCCGTGAGCCGGTTTAATCGGTCCCGGCAGGCTCACGGCTTATTCCTGATATGTAACGAGCAAACTGATAAAAGAAACGCCTCTAGATACCTTTATCTCATGGACTTAGTAAACATGTCTTCGAAGCCGCCGTACTAGTATGAAGAGTGTAGAATGTGGAAAAAGCGCGGCCGGTCTCTAAGCACACAGGTATTTTGCATTCTGTGCTCTTTGCCTATTTTTTAAAGGACCTGGCGGGATGATGTAATAATAACCACTATATGAAATTGATGATGATTATAGTAATAATTTCTGATGCTATCCTTCAGAGAGACTCCGAGCATAGCTTGCTCTATAGCCTGCTGAGCAACTTTGAACTGGTGGACTAGGCCCACCGTGAGAGTCCACATTTCAGCTCCGTATGTCATGACTGTAGGGCGCACTAATAGAAAACTATTCTCTCTGAAGGATAGGATGAGATATGATACTATCCGACAGAGAACCAAAGTCACCGACATAGTTCAACGGATTGGTTCGCTGAAGTGGCAATTATTCATCATTATCAGCCTACTCCCGTCCACTGCTGGACATAGGCCTCTACAATAGCACGCTACTGAGCTCTATCTTTAGCTCTTCGCATCCAACCACTGCCAGCCACCTTGCGTATATCGGCACTCCACCTAGCATCTTACGCTACGTTTTCCAAGTCGCGGTCTCCACTCCAGAACACGTCTGCTCCAGTGGCTATCGGTTCTGCGACAGATGTGATCAGCCCACTGCCACTTCAGCTTGCTAATTCTTTGGGCTATATCGATAATTTTAGTTCTCTGTCGGATCGCCTCATTTCTGATGCGATCGTTCAGAGAGACACCGAGCATAGCCCTCTCCATAGCTCGCTGAGCGACCTTAAACTGGAGGACCAGTCGCACCGTGAGTGTCCACGTCTCGGCTCCGTATGTCATAACACGTAGGACGCACTCATTGAAGACTTTCATCTTCAGGCTTTGCGGTAGTGTTGACAAAAATACCTGACGAAGTTTCTTATATGCTGCCCAGTCAAGCTGTATTATTCTGCAGGCCTCCCTCTCCAAGCGGTTTCTTCTAAACTGCAATATTTGCCCGAGTTAGACATAGTCCTGCACAACTTCGAGAGGTATTCCATTAACAGGAATCGGCTCCGAGAGGACATGTTAATTGAACATTACTTTAGTTTTGTACAAGTTCATCCCGAGACCGATGCGAGCAGAAGAATCAGCCAGGCTGCCCAACATGTATTGCAAGTCCTGCACGGTTTCAGCCAGGATGACGATATCGTCCGCAAATCTTAAGTGTGAGAGGTACTCGCTGTTAACGTTTATGCCCAGCCCTTTCCTGTGTAGTGTCTTGACATATCCTCCAGGGCATTTGTGAACAATTTGGGAGAAATAACGTCCCCTTGTCTTACTCCTCGATGCAGGAGGATAGGTTCAGATTGCTGGTTAAGTACTTGGACGGTCATAGACGCGGCTTCATAGAGACCTCTCAGCACTTTTACATATCGCCAATCCTGAAGTGGCAATGGGCTGGGCATATCTGCCGAAGAACCGACAACCGGTGGAGTTAGAGTTCTGGAGTGGAGACTGCGGCTCGGCAAACGTAGTATAGGACGCCCTCGGGCCCGGTGGGATGACGATCTGCGAAAGGCTGCAGGCAGATGCTGGATGCGACTAGCCGTGGACAGGGAGCGATGTCATTCATTGGGGGAGGCCTATGTCCAGCAGTGGACTGGGTTAGGCTGATGATGATGTTAATGTAGTAATAATTTATTAAAATCGATTGTTAGGGACAATTCCGTAAACTTCAACCCCTCACTCGACTAATAGTCTTCATAATCCTTCTTAAAGTACTTAAGTATGTGACTGTGTTTCTGCCATAAAACAGCAAGCGAAGAATACCCTATACAATTCAAATATTCATTCGCATAGATCGGTTATTCAATTTCCGGGGCATTATATTCTTTTTTTATTATTCCTGGCTGTGTGAGGCGTGTCCTTTGTTCGGTGTCTTTGTTATATACTTGTATTATGGCACCTAAACACGAGTAATGTCGGCCCGGGCTAAGCATGTTCTACATACAAAATAAGACTACTAAGTATTCTACCACTTATTAATCAATGTTCAATATCACATATTACTTTCACAGTAGGTACCTTAATCTCCCTTTAGAAGAATTTATGTTAATAGATGCTAAGAGGAAGACTAAAATATATGGACATTTAGTTATGATTATAAATAATGTGATTAGAGAAATATGATGACGTTGATCTTTATTACAAACGGTCGATGTAAAACCTTTTAAATTATATTGGGGTTCTAGTTTTATTTATTGCTTTAATATTTCACGTGATTCTTTTTTTTAATTTTTGGAAAAAGCCAATGCCCAGTGCCAAGACCATTACCCAACTGAAAATGTTTTTCACAATATTTGTTTCTGTGTTTATTTCAAACATTTTTCACTCGCGCTGAATAATTTCCTGATCTTATCACACTTGTGACATGGGGACTGGCAAAGCTCAGATTGGACGAGGGGCTGTGATTAATGAATTTGATATCATTGTACGTTTTCGATCAATCACCATTAGGGTCTCTGCCCAGTTCACCATTCCACATCATAAAATAGTTCACTTAGTATAGTGTTAGGCTTGTCATATTGTCCCTCGTATAGATGTTGTAACTATATCACGGGACAATTTACTGAAAGCGAATTTTGTTAGTAGCAGTATGACAGCACGAAGAGTACGTTGGTCAGAGCATGCTGAAAATGTAGAACGGTGTTATGGGTATAAACCTTACACCTGTTGCTTTTTCAAGTAAAACTATTGATAAACAATTACCGTACATAATTAATAACTGTACCGTACATAATTAATAACCGTGCATAATTAATAAACGTATATAATTCCATCCAACTAAAGATTACATTACACTTAAATATCCTCTAAGTCTAATTCATAATTTTACAGTACAGTAAACTTTGGGTATATCCTTATATGCTCAGAAGGCAGCTTATGATACGGGAGTTAAAACTGTCTCGTCTTTTTGACAGTCTTATAACATAATCCCCTCGCAGACGTATGTTCAGCGTAGAAGGATTAAGTCAATATGAACGTTAGGTAAATATTGGGGATGAACATAGGGAATAACTTACGCAAACGTACTCGGGTCCCGTGTTTTAAGTAAGTTTGAACGAAACATTTTTCCTCCCCTCCAAATAAGGAAAATTGTATATATTTGAACTGCTTATTTTACTCCTGATTAATATTGCTTTCCGAGCCGGAGGGCGTCCGATACTACATTTGCCGATCCGCGATCTCCACTCCAGAACTCGCCTACTCCACCGGTTGTCGGTTCTCCGGCAGATATGCCCAGCCCATTGCCACTTCAGCAAGCTAATCCTTTGAGCTATGTCGATGACTTTGGTTCTCTGTCGGATAGTATCATTTCTGATCCTATCCTTCAGAAAGACTCTGAGCATAGCTCACTCCATAGCTCGCTGAGCGACTTTGAACTGATGGACTAGGCGCACCGTGTGTGTCCACGTTTCAGCTCCGTATGTCATGACTGGTAGGACGCACTGATTGAAAACTTTGGTTTTCAAACTCAGCGGTATGGATGACGAGAAGACTCCACGTAGTTTACCAAATGCTGCCCAGCCCAGCTGAATTCTTCTCTTGGCCTCCCTCTCAAAATTGTTTCTACCCAATTGCAGTAATGAAAAAATGAATGAGTACTGACAACAATATTATAAGGCTTCTGATTCTCTAAGTCACAATTATATCTGAAAAACATTAAAATATCAAAGAGTACACGGATAATACGTAAGAATTGTATAAGCAATCTACAAGAACTCCGTAGCAACAGTCCTACTGGAACAACAAGGAAATCGCTAGGCCGCACCAAACCGGGAAGGAAAACATTTAGAGAAACTTGGTGTTGGAGTGCTACAGTAAGCTTTGCAAGAAAAGAAAGAAGGCTTTTAAAGTTTGGCAATCCACTGGGACACAACCAGATAGAGACGACTATAAAGTATTAAAAAGAAAGCTTAGAAAACTGTTTCACTCGCTAAAAGAGACGCAACGGGATCCCTATACGCTGCTCTGGAAAGTAGAGAAAGACAGAAGGAGATATATAAACTTACAAAAACTCGGAATAAGGCATCGCAGGACCCGATAAAGACGAGTATTCTTAAAAGCGCTGACGGGACACATTTGTATAAGGACAAGGACATCCGGGCGGCGTGGTATAGTTACTACAATCAACTCCTAAATGCAACAAGCAACAACAAGAACAGTTGATCTTTCAATGGTCGAGAGAAATGTCGGAGTCGTCCTACCGATATCACCTCAGGAAGTTAAATCTGCTCTAAGTCTAAAATGTCGAACAAGAAGTCCCCGGGTCCGGACGGAATCCCCATCGAAGTTTGGAAGTGCCTTGAAGAAAAAGGAATATATCTGCTTACCGATATATTTCTCAATGCCTGGGAAACTTCATGTACACCAGACGCATGGAAAATAAGTACTATCGTTCCCCTCTACAAGGGCAAAGGCAGTAGATATTTACCTACTCATTAACTTAATGCTGCATTCGCAGCATTTATCGTGGAATTAAGTTGATAAGCCACACTATAAAGCTGTATGAACAAATGATTGATGACCGGTTAAGAACAGAGAGGTCCTTGACCAAAAACCAGTACCGCTTCTTTCTTGGCCTGACTACCATCGATCGTTGCTCAGGAATTCAGGGCCAAAAACATACTACTTTTTATTGGTTTCTTAGGTATGGAAATGGCATTCGATCGCGTTTATAATCTTCGTAAGAATAATATCCCAGAGAGGTACGTTGATATCATAGCCGACATGTACAGAAATGTAAAATCAGTAATTCAAACTACAGAGGGGCAAACGGAACCAATAGCAGTTACCGAGGAGTACATCAAAGTTCTGTCCTAAGTCCATACCTCTTCTGCATGGATGGACGCACTCACTGAACACGCCCAAACCAAAGCACCATGGACGTTTATTTACGCAGACGATGTAACTATCTGTACAACATCCCGAATTGAGTTAAAAGTAGCTCTCCGGGAATAGAAACGTCATTTGCAGGCAGGTGGCCTGGTGCTAAGTGTTGCGGAAACCCAATACATGGTGTGCAACGAACCTAACCAGCTTGAAGATCCTCTTATCATCGATGGACAACAAGTCACTAAATGTGGCGAATACAAATATTTATGTAGGTACCGTGTTGTACAGCTCACGCAATTTGAAGCCAAATATACAACACTGAATCGCAGCTGCCCCGCTAAAGTGATGGGAAGTGACTGGCGTTACCTGTGACCAAAGGATGCCCGTGAAGCTTAAGGGGCTGATATATAAGTGCATTATAAGACCTGTTTTAACTTATGGGAGTGAAACATGGGCTATGACACAAAGCCATATCCGTTCAGTCCAAGTCACCGAAATGAAGATGATTCGGTAGATGTGCGGAGTAACGAGGCTCGATAAGATATGCAACGAGTACGTTCGCAGTAGCCTCGGGGTACGTGACACCGCCGATAAGCTACAAGAGAATCGGCTGAGATGGTACAGACACGTAAAGAGGACATCTCCTGAATACATTGGGAATGCCGCTATGGATCTGAACACTGCTGGATCCAGAAGAAGAGGAAGACCGAAGACGAGATAGGCAGATACCCTAGCGAAAGAGATGACCGCTTCCAATGTTTCCGCTAAGGACGTGTCCAATCGCGCGATGTGGAGAATTGGAGAGAGAGGATATGAAAAGCAGAACCCGTAATCAGATGGCAGTAATAATGCTTAGGAAAGAGAGAGAGGCAACATTAGGACAATAAATAAACCTAACCCATTAATATACTTCTATAGTACAAAATTGTCTAAATGTAACCCAACTCACTGTGTTTACATTTGTTCGTAAACAGAAATGACAAATGATGTTGATTTACAGCCATTAGTATTGAGCTTCGATTATTGTATTTGACATGGGTAATCATTTCACATCGCGCTCGTAGATCGCGGTTGTGGATTACAAACGATTTGTTGATTTGCAAATACGGGCAAGTGTACTCGTATTATCAAAAATTCATTATTATTAGTCATATTCTATTCAGGTTTAGCAACGTGTTTGAGGCGTCGGTTTAATTTTAAATGAATAACTATGTTACGTCCATATTTGAATAATAATGTTTTCAAATTGATATTTCTAAATGGTTTCAAAACATGTGTACTCTTAGTATTAATTTTTTGTTCAATTATGATATTATAAATCACCATGATTCGTACTAACGGAACACCAATGTTTAGCCGATTTGGTATCATGTCGTACCATATTTTGTGGACTTAAATAACATTGTAGTTTACTTTTCATTAATGTTTGTGGCATATTCATTATTAATTGTGTTTTAATGGATATTAGAGTTCAACATAATATCTTTGTTTATGTAACTTTATTATGTCGTCACCTATGTTATATTAGTGCTATGGTACTCGTATATTTAGTAGTCTGCCAACCCGCACTTGGCCAGCGTGGCAGACTATGGCCTTAACCCTCTCATTGTGAGGGGAGACCCGTATTCCAATAGTGGAATTATAATGGATTGAAAAAAAAAAACTCGTATATTACACCTATGCTATATTAATGTGAGGAAACCTGCAAACATCGTGAGAAAACCTGCATTCCTTAGAATTTATAAAAAAAAAAATTCTAAGGTGTAATATAATAATAATAATATTTAATATTAATAAATAATTATTTATTAACGTAATATTTTTTTTTTCTAGTCTGCCAACCTGCACTTGGCCAGCGTGGCAGACTATGGCCCTCTCGATACGAGAGGAGACCCATATTCCATATCCCAAATTCCAATAAGTTTAGTTTGTACTGTTATGTGGAAATAAATTGTTATTATTATTAATATTTTAGGCATTACAATCATAATATATTGTCATATTATATTTTACATACATAATAATAATAATATAGCATTTTTTCGCTGACCATGATACAATATCACTACTAAACTATAATAGTAAAATATATACATAATTGTTTCTTTTATTATCTCGGCAGCCAGTTCGTTGGTCAGGATGTCCCTTGAGGTCTCCCCCATTGTTTTTCACTTTTCACTATTCGTAGCTATTCGTCTCCAACCTTTTCGTAAATCGTACTCCCATCACCTTATTTGATGTCCTTTTTGTCTTTTCCCATATCTAGGATACCATTCTATTACATCTTTTGTCCATTTCTCTTTAATCGTTTTAATTTTGGGTTCAGTCCAGTTCCATTTCAGTATTCTTATTTTTTGTAAAACGTTACTCGCTTTCTTTCTCTTTCTTATTTCTGAAATCTTCCACCTCTCCTGCAATCTTATGTTTAGCATGATTTGTTCTATCCTACGATAGCAAACTGCAAGTTTTTGATTGTTTTTGTTCGTAGCAGGCCAAGTTTGCCACCCATACGTGATACACGGCAAAATACATGTGACTACAGCTTGGATTTCAGTGACATTGCTATTGATTCGTATTTGAATATCTCTTAATGATCAGTACCGTTTTCAAGTATTACTTATTTTTCTCTAAATTTCTTTTGAGTGATGCTCTTTAGTTAATATTACCTGCCCTAAATACATGTATTCATCTACGTACTCAATAGCTTCTTATCTTATTTCCATGTTTTTCCTTATTGCATTTGTCATGACTTTAGTCTTCGCCGGATTTATAATTCTACCAACTAACCGAATATACTATAAACCATAGTTTATAGTATATTCTAGTTAAAGATTATAGAATATACTATAAACCATAGTTTATATAATATATATTGGCGAATAACACGAAGTCGTCGGTGAATCTTAGATGGTTTCAATTTTCTCCATTTATATTTATTCCAAGACCTTCCTAATTTAAATTCCTGAATATATTTTTTAATACTGCTATAAATAGTTTTGGAAAAAATGGATCCCATACGTTTTCCTTCCCGGTTTCGTGCGGCCTAGGATTTTATTTCCCGCTTTCATTATTGCAG
>DWMG01001442.1:0-15207 GCA_018244855.1 Elbella merops
CTCACGATGTTTTCCTTCACCGTTAGCAAGTGATATTTAAATTAAAAACGCACTTTTGTAAAGAGGTGCGCGCCATGTATTTGAACCCGGCACCCCGGAGTGAGGGGCTGAATTCTTAACCACTAAGCTATATACTGCACGTCAATATAGCTGGAACTATTTAGGTACAGTTTTGTATGGATATATTTTGAATCTTTAGAACGGAGTAGAGATGCTTTTGGCGCGTTAGGGATAAACGATGAGAGTAAATTTTCACGTTGCGAGCGCACACCGTCACTAAAAACCATGAGATCAGCTAGTCAACATTTTAGATTTTGTTTATGATATTTAAATAAAATTTATTTCATTAGATAATGCGTTATAATAAAACCCTCTTTTTATGTATTAAATACCTTTTTTCTATTATAAGGTCGTTTTCGCTACAACCCATAGCACAGTTTCATGCTAAAACCAAAGCCAACAGTAGGAATAAGTTAGTTTCCAAAATAGTATACATTGTAGAAAACGCACGTCAAGTTTATAAGGACAGAGATATTTGGCACTTGGTGCCTCCTGCCCAACCCGGACGGAACCTGACATAACGTTGTAATAATGATAATAAAAAATTAAAAATATAGCGCTTCGCTAGACGATTAACTGAAAAACGCTGGAACGAACCAGAAAAAATGTAAGCAAGAAATTATAAGTCACGGGAATTCTTACCAATTCAGTAAACATGTCAGCTTTCTCTGCCTATTTATAAGTTGGATATACACATATTATATTGGTTAATCCTTATGGAATATACGTCAATTGTGTTCAACGTTCGTTGTCAATAACATTTCCCAGAAATGAATAGCGAGTTAAAAGATAACAATGGAACTGATACCTATCGATCACATCCGCTGCTCCCAGGGCTATACTTTATTACATAACAACTATCGACAGTATTCGCTCTATTATTATTGTTATATCATCACGTCACGCCCTTCATGAGGCAGGCAGAGAACAAAGAATACCAGAAATCTTTTCCTTACAGACCTGCTTCTACACTCAACATTTTGTTCACACATGATTATTCTCTTCATTATCACTAATACATACTAATATGTGGAATATTGGAATGGTCCAAAGAATGAATGGAATGAATTGGTCCCATAATGGAATAGGTGCTGAGCCTATAGGCCCCTAGGAGCCTATAGGCTCACCACCTATTCCATTGTGGAACGTAAAAACGTAACTGATAAAACGTGGGAGTGTATTACACTCCTCTGCCTAAACCATCAGGGATTACAGGCGTGATGTTACGTTAAATTTTGTTGTGTTATTTTAACAACAAAAATTACAGACAGACAAGACAAAAACAAAACGAGACAACATTATTCACCTGGAGTTTTACTCTTAACAATTATCACATGCACGTTTATCTCGACTCGGTACAGTCCAATCACTGGTCAACGTTCTCGGAATAATGGACACTGACAAATGGGTGTTTGCTGGCAACTGGGTGCATAAAAAACTAGTGCACACAAAACACACACTTTGTCCCGAACGGATTATGAGGAGTGTGTGATATTGAGCGCATACACAAGTGTTGTTCACGCGCGAATCGAACTCCAACTGAGATCGTGTAAAGGGGTTATCACATGGACATGAGCTCGTTCGTCCGTTGAACAGGGTTGCCAGGTCGTGATTTCATAAAGATATTCATAAAGATTTCATACCGGTCATATTCTCATCAGCATTCATCAATGAGTCGGAAGTCATCGAAATCAGCGTGCATGTAAATGTAAGCGTGTGCAACCGAAAGGGAATGGATGTACGTCGGGTTTCTTAGGAAAGAGACATCTAGCACTCGATACTCTCTACCTATCTCATAAGCAACCTGGAGTGCGGGTATAATAAAATAATAGCTGAGCCCCAAGAAAACACATTTTTCATAATAATAACGCAATTGACAAACGGTATTATATATAAATTAATGAATTATCCCCAATATAAAATAAGAAATTCAAAATATAAACAAATAAACATATCATAATATTCACTAAACACTTTGTATGATTAGAATAATAGTTCGATTCTAAACAACTAATTTCCCCCTATAAGAATATAAAATGCTTATGACATCCATCAACAAACTTGCATTTTTCACGACTATTGCAATTATTAACTCCGTGAAATTTAATCTTATTTTTAAGCCACATGACTACCTATGACACAGGTTTAAGTTCGACGCAGTCTTCAACAACCCATGATCACTTTGCAACCCATATATAGTGGACCTGAACTACAGATTTTTTTTACTTACCTCCACCCATTTATCGTTCCACTGCTGGACAGGGGTATCACAGAATGAGGGGAATAAGGCTTTAATCTGCCTGCTGGCCAACTGCGCGTCAGGAGACTTCAGACACCTTAAAGAACGAAATACTCTGTCGAGATGAAACAACAAGCCAGCCCTTACGTCTCACTAGCTTGTTATTGTTACGATAATGCTTATTATGTTGGAAATAGTGGTGAGATAGCGACCGTATCGTGCTATAAGCAATTAAGAAATATACCATCGAGTCGCTTTTATCTCGTCAATAACAAATGAGGCGCAGGCGTCCGCGAATGTCGCCTTGTTGTTCAGATAATGGATATTGTTATTATTATTATCATTAAAGCATCGTTTCCTAGAAACGTTTTAATGGTCTTGTTATCATTGCAACATGCACAGCAGACTCCACTTTTTTGTTCTCGATGATAGAGTATGATTGATGTTCATTGTAATTTGATCGACGAAGGTATCAAGGTATTTTAAATCATTCTTATGTTCCAGTAGGTATTAAGTATAGCATTATTTAAATATATATTTGCTACGCCGTTCTTATTTGTTACGAAAATGAAAGATTTGTAACAAGTATAAATTTCAGGAAGGTCATAAACGTCTGTGTCCATATGCAAACGTTAAAACTGTGATAAACATACAGATAACGCATCCCATTCCACAGAAAACATCTGGTCAAACAGAGCGCAGCAATCACAGTCGTCTTCACTGCGAACTGACTTGGAAGATTCCAAGTCATTGTATCATTCTGTTCTAATACCCTTCGTTTCAAACTCCTCACAAAAACACAACAATAATCTGCAAATTTGCGTCCCATATTTCGAAAAAAAGGCTGAATTTCAAATAGAAGATTACTCGGGATAACTGTGAAATCCTATATCCGCGGTGGTAGCCGGATCAAAAAGGTCCGGTGATCTCGACCGCCTAATTGAACCTAATTGACAAACGGACGCGTGCGCCCCCGATGAATTCACAGCTGCTCCTCGAAATTGATGCAGCGATTTAGTAATTGTCGCACTCGAATGTGAACGATCAATTTATGACAATGTATAATATTGTCGTTATACAATACATAACGAAATCCTGCAAAAACCTGCAAGCAGATGCCTGATGCGGCAAGCCGAGGATAGGCCGCAATGTCACTCATTGGGGGAGGCCTATATCCAGTAATGGACTAAAGTGGACTGATGATGGTGATGACATAACGACAAATTTCTTAACGTACCATCACGCCCGTAATCTCCGAAAGGATAGGCAGTGGAGTGTAGTACACTCCCACGTTTCACCAGTTACGTTAACCTCCCACCTTGGAATAGGTGCACAG
The DNA here is from genome assembly GCA_018244855.1 of Elbella merops. Lineage (NCBI taxonomy): Eukaryota > Metazoa > Arthropoda > Insecta > Lepidoptera > Hesperiidae > Elbella > Elbella merops. The sequence goes on from DWMG01001442.1 coordinate 3,636, forward strand.
CTTATTGCTATACACCTGGCACAGATCCAGACTCCGAGCCGCTACTAGTAACTTCTGCTAGAAAATCTAAATTAGAAAGATCCAATGGTACCCGTTAAGGAGAAAACAAATCGCGCGTATTGCCACTCCAATCAATATACTTTCCTAACAAATAGTCTTGGGATACTTTACATGATATAGGCAGATTGTTTACATATGACCAATCCCTAGCCGTTACGAAATAAACTTTCCGTTACTGTTTCTGCTGCTTTCTAGCAGGGCAGTAGTTAAAAAAGTTATAAAAAAAAGTCACTAAGCCAAGCGACACCGAAAACAATTGTACCCGTAATTATACATCGTTAATTATTAGGGTAACACTTTTTAAGGTAATTAATTTGTTACATTAATAATCATCATCATTTAACTCAATCACTGTTAAGTTATAATACTCGTAATTAAAATATCAAATCTGTGTACTGTACGTGTATAATAATCTGTATCTGTATCTGTAATCTGTACATACGTAGAATGTTACTCAATTAAGCATTATTTATAATTATCATGTAAGTTAATTTTTTATGATTCTTCATGAGATTGACGGTTCTTAAACCTCAACTTGTGCAAAACACAACATACACACTTTGAATGTTACAGTAATTAAATTCGACTTCCTAATAATTAGTTAGACATAGATGTTGACTGCTTCATTAATCGAGTGGTTGCAAACGCGACTGCCTATCGGGAGTTACTGGGTTCAAATCCTGTATCCGAGTACTATTTTAATTTTCTAATTGAGAATTTATAGTAGTGACTCGGAGTCGCGATCTATGCCTGGCGCATGGCAATAGCATATCGGATTATCGGACTTAAACTTAACTGTAAAACGTGGACGTGTAGGTACTACTCTCTTCTGGTTACCTCTTCGGGGATTACAGGCGTGAGATTACATTAGATGTTCCCTTATCATCTCTACTCCGCTCGGGTCTAGGTCTACTGATTCCGGCGATTTCACGATGTCTTTCTATAAAGAGAATACGATGACTCATGGACCAAATTAAAACTACGGAACTCTTGCCCATATGTGGGAATGGGTGCTAATTTCCTAAGTATAGCCATTTGCCCCGCAGTGAAGTTCCGCCCAGCAGTTAAATATGGCCTCGGCCTGTTTAAGAATTTTCTGAGCGCTAAGTTTTGCTTTTTCGTAATTAATTCGGAATTACCTAATGCCCGATATCTGAACTCCCTGAATCATGATGCATCCCTGTGGGAAAGTACGGAACTCAGGTTGGTAATTTTGAATTTCAACTTCGCAACATATAAATATGGCTTGTATTGTTTGTACAAAATTTGTTTGTACAAGTTGTTGTTGTAGAAAAATTCTAGAATAATATACTTTTTTATAATTAGACCACTATTTCTATTCATTCAATAATCGGACAACTATATGCCTATAACAAAAGATACGTAACAATCTACTAGTTACCAAACCATTTCTATACTCCAGTGACAGTTTTCTTCAAAGTAGAAGAAACCCTTCCTACATATATACAAACTTATCAATGGATGGTATTAAATTAATGTAACATTGGGTGTATAACTTTACGTCGCCGAAATATTCTCCCTATTTACTATTTTTACTATTTTCCCTTTTAAACAATATTCTCACACACCAGGAAGTCACAGTGTATTTGAAGCAATATGAACACGAGAACATTAAGAGGCCGGACTCGTGACGTCTGCCCATTATGGAGCGCGGCCAATACAGCTGTCCAGGACTTATTAATGATTGCAGCACACTTGCACTAATGCTATTAAGCGGTGTCCTGCTAGATATCGCTCCGAGTGCAATTAAATGCACTCGGCCCCTTATTAACGACGCTTAACCTAACCCCTTTGTACAAAGCCGAGTTGGATTGGATACGATCAAATCGTTTTTTCCAATTTAATGGTCTTGATTTACCGATGCTCATATATTTATATGGGACTTCAATATTTGTGTAACGGTTTTGCACTCACTGAGTTTCCTGGTTTCATGGATGCCCTGTATATTCATAAATCCAGAACAGGTGACTAAATTAATAAAAAAGTGTTTTTGTATGATTGGAAATCGAACCCGGAACATTGAGTGGTACAGTCACTTTTGTGTTGGGTTTCGAATGTGAAATACGAATGTAACTATTGGTTAGCGAAATATTATAATAATATGTACATTCAAAAGGCCCGAAGAAATATCTTTATGGGGATCACCTAACTAGGGTTTATAATCGTAACGCTTTATAAATCGTTTTGTCGCGGTTCCAATTGACAGCGGTCTGCTTACTTTCCGCGTGTCTATATCTAAGGTTATGGTCCCACGGTATATTAATGACTAGGCAAATGTTTAGCTGAAACCCGCGCCTTTTATGCGCCGTCGCCCATTATGCGGCTCATTTGCGGCGAAAGACAAACGGCGGTTCGGAGGCGAGCACAAATTTCGCCGATATAATCGAGCGGTAAGACAATGGTTATCGGTGGGGCGCGATACCGGCCGAGATACGGGCCCACGAGAGCTGATGGATGCGGCACGCTCGCCCGATACCATCTCCATCGTGACGCCGGCCCGATCAGTCCGTGTGCACCAATTATTATTCAATATACACAGATACACACGCGCCGATGGATCGCCGATACAATTATTGAGGTTAGTGTCTGATTGAGAGTGCCACCCGGTCAAGTGACAATCGCTTTGACCGCGCGCGAGGTAGCCGTAATTGAATAATAGCTCTATTTGTCAGATACATCGATAAATTTATCGTCGAATCAATAATACGAATGACATTAATACACGAGCTCTCAGACGATATACGATAACCCGAAAAGAATTTTGTTGACACCACTCAATAAGGACTCGACGTATGAAGGAAAATTGTTGACAGAATCTTCCTATAATATTTGGGTCGACGCTTGATCCATTTGTTACACGAGATAACTTATCAGTTGCGAATAATAGAAATATTGCTAAATTATACTCAGTTCGTACCAGAAATTAATATAACGCACAATAAATAAATTAATTAATGGTAGTCGCGGTAACTGTCAATAGCACAGATAACAGATACATTATACGAATCAATGACCCCGAATGAGGAAATGACTACGATAAATTTAAATTATGGAAGATTGCCGGCCTATGCAGTTATTATAGACTTACGTTTAATCGGTGGAGCCGTTGATGTAAAGTTCATTCAGGTCTCTGCGCCACCTGCAACAAAAAACGAACACACCATTAATGCGACAATAATAAATGCACATACGAACACGAACGTGAGGTTGCAAACAGAAGCGTATGAAATGCCATCGCACGTTCCGTAGGTGCCGTGCGGGACTGAAGCGGACACAGATTTAAAGATTACGCATCTAATTCTATCCGGAGGCGAGATCTCGCGCGATTCCATCCGACATGCCGCCGGCCATACTCAAATACTGCGACGAAACACGACAGAAATTAAAGTAATACGGCCGCGATATATGAGACATGCATTCGGTCGGAACAATATCGGGAACAGTGATAATGCTAATTCGATAGCGTAATACCTCGTATCTGGCGATGTAGCCGCCCGTGGTAGATGTAGAGGAGATAGTCTACGATTGTGCCGATATGGTTTTGCTCGTGATTTATTTTGGCCGCTCCCATATAAGTGCAGTGTACTGCAACAATGGACCGGGGGCATGGATTTACGACAGTCGATTTGGTAGCGATAAAAGATTTAGCTGCGTGCAGTGAGGCCAACGAACACATTACACCGGCCATACGAAACGCAACAAGTGAAAAGCCATAACGTGTCCGGTTTCGATACACTACAAACTTGCAAATATTTGCCGAGTTTTTTTTTGTTGTCGAATAATAGAAATCGATATTATGAATATATTAATGACAAGCACGGTGACTAGCGTGTAATATATTTATACATATGATTAAAAGCTAATAGACGACGACGGCAAAATGTGTACGATAAACAAACCACTCCAAATTGAGTAGATCTCAGCAATACAATTTTTACGTTTTTTAATATTTTCAATAATGCTATTTTTTTTACATTTCCGACATAACGGTTTAACTTTTACGAATTTTCGCAATTATATACCAGCATAGGGCATAAGACGAATTTTCTTCGACCCTAAAAAACTAGTAAGTAATTACTACCAGCAATAAAATAATTTATGTTGCAGGCAGTTCTCAGGTCAAACGTGTTAACAAGAATTGTAGTAAATTGTGGTCGTGGGCTAACCGGCTGCGAATATATTATGATTAGCGATACCTGTACACCGGCGTCTTAATAGTGTTCAATTTGCATTGGGAATCTTTGATTTAATGTGTGGATTTATAATGATTACGTGAGCTACGGTCAGAACGCGCATTTATTCTGTAACTTTCCATCTTGTTTTGTTTTTCATAGACAACGTGAATCTTCATATCCGTAGTTTAATTTTGATAATTATTTTAATATTTATATCGAAGTAGCCATAAAATAATATGTGCGTAGCTTTTCATTTGGAATCAATATATCATCAAACTTGACTAGCTACAAGAGCCGAGAAACTTTTTATATACCCTCGACCGTTAAATTACGCAATAACTTTAACATTTGGTTCTGTTCCACGCTAAACTCGAATTTTTTTTCTATAGTCTGATTGTGTGACCTTTAGAGGTATTTGAGTGAAATCTGCATGGACTTGTAGATTGAATATTTTCTTGTCTGTTGAAGGACTATAAAAATAACTCTTCTACACGACTGATTTGATTGGAGACATTCCTATTAGTCGTTTATTTAAAAAAAAAAACACAAATATAGTGTCCTATTTCTACGGCCTTCAACTTCTTCGTTGGTCAAGTAGTTAAGAGGGCATTGCTGAGCGCGAGGTCTTGGCTTCCATCCTGGGTTGGAGTGCAATTGGGTTTTACTAATTTGAAATTTCTATTAGTAGCTCGAAATCTGGATTTACGCCGTATATGACATTATGCTCGTATGGAAACGTTGGTCATATGCAACCTCTTCGTATGGGAATAAGCGCGTGATGTTACTTTAGTTCATATTTCTACACATTTTCCCCTATAAAATTGTAAACACCCACAAAGACAATATACAACATTCGAAAATAAGAATCGAATAACAGACGAAAACCACCTAACACAGTATGCATTGAACGTAATGGGTCGTCAAACCGTCGTAAAGGCCACAAGGTCAACACAACTGTCGATATTTTTAAATTCTAAACGCATCCATAGAACTTTTTTCTCGAATGTTCACGGCTACCTATTGTTGTACGTGTCTAAGAAATCGAAATTCCTTATTACGATATACCAAATTATCATAACCCAAAATCAATTCCTGAAAGCTTGATCATATTGAAATTAACAATTAGCTCATGTGATCGAAACCTTTAGAAAGAGGGATTGCGAAGTAGTCCTTTAAATAGTTATTTCTAGAAGCCTCCTCAGTTATGTAGATAAGTGAAAGAGACACGCGTGTAGGTGATACTTCGATGTAGACTCGTTAATGTAAGTGGCTACTCGTAACTCAATGGTAATTTATATTGTTTCCTAGTTGTTTTCATTAGCTACTTATAAACCTTATGATTTAATGATACTTAATCATCGTGTTCATGTGATTGGAGATTTTATTAATCCATTGGTTGGATCTTAAGTACTGTAGATTGATAATGCTCAAGATGCAATATTAAAAAAACAGTAATATTATAGCGACTTAGGTAATAAATTTCAAAATTCAGCGTCCCATCCAAGAAGTTCTGACTGCAAATAAATTCACGTACCTCTTGAAAAATTTGCGTTTTAATCTTAAATATCATTCGCTGCAACAGTGAAATTAAACATCGTGAGGAACTATGCAACACCATAGATTTCATCCGTTGAATTACCCCATAATGCCCCTAACGCCCCTGAAGTCGCGCTTGATCAGAGTACACCACTGTACTACACCACTTTCTTCACACAGACATGCTGGTCTCGGAAACTTCTAACCAATCAAGATACGTGAATCTTGATCTCTCTCGGCGCCAATATCCATATTGTACAACATATGTATATCTACATGTTAATGAGGTATAAAAAAAGAAATACCTATTTATATAATAAAGATAACATGCGGTATAGAAACAGAGATCTCAAACAAAGGTAACTCCGATGGCAACGAATCGCCGCAAATTGCACTAATCGTGGAAACTCTTGGAAAGTCGGCTGATAAGTGTCGTCAACACACTTTTTCACTATAATTATGTGTTTACAAACTAATTGCATTGTAAAAGAACTTGAGATAGTGTTACTTGGGTACGTGCAAGTAAAAGTCTGAACAATTCACAAATAGAGAACAGCGAAATAACTTTGCCCTAAGAAAAATCTCATGGTTTCCAGATAAGATTAAGTCTAATCAAGGTAAAACCAAGACAAAAATAAAAGTAGGAAGAGACAAATTGATTTTAAAAAATTAAAATCTAATCAAACTGATTATAAATTCGGAACACAAAGTTATTCCAAATAGACAAGTAGGGCTGTGAGTGTTAAAAGAATGTATGTATTATACAATAAAAACAAAAAGAAGTAAAATTATTTGTATTGGATAGTTCCATACTTGCTTTAAAATGTCATTATGAAAACGCCAAGGTAATGTCAATTCTTTTAATGTACAAAAATGTCTGGGACTGGATAATTCCGCTGAACTTTGCTTCTGAAGGTTAATTCTTGGGAAACCTGGCTAGATGAAACCAAAATATTTCACAACCCGATTCTCTGCAGTTAAAATCTATCTGATCCTATCTTACCTATACTTTATCTCATCTATACTTTATCTTATCTGTACGATATCTTTAACTCATGGCAGTTAATGTGTAGATAATCTTATCTTATCGGTACTTTTGCTTGTTCAATCTTTAAGGAATTTTTAATTTTTTCTGTTTGGATGACATAATCAATACTCGGTCATTATGGGTGAGGTAAAAAAAAATCCTCAACTTTAGCTTGGTGAGCCTATTCCCATAAACCTGGCACAAATCAAGACTCTGAGCTACTAATAGAAGCTTGTACTAGAAGATCTAAATCAGAAAAATCCAATAGCACCCGACTAGGGAATCGAACCCAAGACCCCTCGATCATCAGTCGCGCTTGCAACCACTCGAACGACAAGGTGCATTCCATGATTCCATTCCGAGATTCAGCAGTGTGCTTAGAGAGCACCGAGTTCCACATACTAGTAGTATATCTATCCTTATAGGCCGGAGTTTATAGTAAATCCAAGAAATATGATAATGGGTGGATTGATCCAAATCTTGGATATTATAGCAGGACGGAAGCGGTTCCCCACGTTGTCGATGTAAGAGCGATTGAACGCGAGACTCGCGTGATCGGAGACGGCGTCTCTCCGTCAGAGGAAGCCTCCACTGGTATTTATTTCAGGGTTAGCAAATAGCGTTGAATTACCCATGTTAGTTATTATTATTATTATTGTTATTCTATATCACGTCAAGTCTCCTACGAGGTAAGCAGAGAGTTCACAATGTCTTGGTTTATTAACCAACAAACTACACAAATTTTTTAGAAGAGTATAGAACATTTCGTACGAATGGGTCCGAATAAATTTTACTAGGTCGCTGTATGAGTATGATGTATTGTCTAACTAAATTAATATATTGAGTTCTTTGGTTATTGTAGTTTAAAACCAAACTTTAAAATTAAATCAATCTGGAATGATTTGTCTCAAGCTAGAAAAGGGTTCATCTCTATTCTTTTTTATCCCATAACTTTCATTTAGACGCGGGTCACTCAGTGAGATCCTCTTAATCCTAATTTAGCAGATTAATTAGACTATTTAATAGGTTAAACAACCCTAAAACAATACTCAATACCCAATATATGATAATATACTCGTTTATGTCAACGTATAACAACACTTCCAAGCTTATATATCGCCAGATAGAAAGCCGATATGCAAATTGAATCTTACCCAATTAAACTTAAAGATCATTATGGATGGGATGCTTCTTAGATATTTATAGCTGACAGATTCTAATGCTATCACTTATAGAAAGATAGCATGCGACTGGAGGAAGGATGCAAATTAGACTGAGTGTACATTATTATTATTATCATCATATCGCTTTTGGGAAAGTTAGAAATATCTACGGCCAGACCTTTCCCACACAGATAGAAATTATTTATTCATTCGCTTTCTCGCATAACCGACTCCTTTTGAGAAATATGACTCGTGTCTATATAACAGCGTCATATTTTGTTAAGAAAGTGGCTCACGCGAATGCGACGATCCCGTTTCAACGTGGGACTGGAATGGTCTGTCGATAGACTTAAAACTTGCCTTACCTGCTATAATCATCATAATTATCCTGATCATCATCATAGCCAGCCACAGCCAGCCACAGCCAGCCACAGCCAGTCACAGTCCACTCCTGCATAAAGGCATCTCTGAATAATTCCTTTTCTCTCCTCTAATAGGAAAAGGGAGACTACCACCTGACGGGCTGTTAGTACTAGTAGACATTGAGTCTGAAGCTCTTTATTTGAAACGTACTGTGCTCTAGATAACGTCACAAATATTCGAGATAGATTCTTCAAATGCCATTATGCCAATTAGGCGAACCGAACCTTGCCAACAGCGACTATTTTACGTAGTGCACGTTGCGTCGATGACAGTTATACTGCCACGAACTAGTACGACGATTACTTGTGTATGTCACACGAATATTTTTATAACTTTTCGAAGAAACTACCTATATCATCAGTAGAGATTAATTAAACTCCGTTGCTGATGTGATGATTACGATCACGTTACAATATTTAAGTGCAATCAATTTTAATATAATTTAGTTTTCAAAGTGAAACATAAAATAAAAAACAAATTTTAAATCTTCACGACTTTCGATTGAGTTTTAATCATGCTCAGTACAATGTATCGACCTTTAAACCTTTCGTATCACTCCATCAAAGGTGTACACATGTATAGATTGTATGTTCTGGACTTAAATATATCAATTAAAATATTTAAAATTCATTTTCCATAGACATTTCCACATAGTTGTGTTGTTCCATGTTGTGTACATTACGACAACATTCCCTTAATTTTAGGTTCTTACCTGCAAACACGAAGATGAAAGATACATGTGTATTAAATTCACATGCAAAATATTATTGTAAAGAACCCACACATTTTTAGCTAACAAAAGTGTGATAAAAATCATGTTCTCAAATGTGTAACTATTAGAATTTATCATTATTGACTCATTTACATAACATCGCTTTCCATGTACATCTTCGATGAATAATTCAAATTGATATCTATGGATGGGTTTCATTTGTTTCGCATGCAATAAATTTGTTTTATTCATTCGTTGAAAGTAGGTACAATATAATATGGTTTTATCTTTGGAAGTCGCTCTTTTCGTCGTTCGATGGAACAGTTCGGTCGGATGTCTACAAATTGCATGTTCATCAAACGAAACTGGGAGCGACTGCTCGTGCCCTCCGATACGTCGACGAGGGAAAATCAATGCCGATAATCAAAATATGTAGAACTGATTCTAAACATGATACAGCATTCAATTTGGAATAACTCACAAGAACCACTCGTACACATGATACTAATCCCGTACAAGATGTATACAGCATTGGAATGACGTCAAGCAGACAGGAGATCCTGGGAAACCTATGTTCGAATATTGCGATGAAACAGTTTACATATAGATTAATATCCAGCACAATGCATTCAAATGGGCACGATAATGCATTATGTCGTGAATAATTATGAATAAGTGGGTATAGTGAACAGGAGCCAGCCACAAATGTCGTAGGTTCAAACATGTCTTGTGTGCGATCCTCGTAAAGGTTGATGTCTACCTCATTGGGATGTATTGTTTTGCATAATGCTTTTAGGATGCTTTTATTAGACAGTCCAAGACGACATGTGCAGAAGAAGAAAAGAGATTATTTTTATTCCAGTGATAATAAATCAGCATTATGTTAATACAGATTACTAGAATACGGGTATTAGACGGGCGCGGTGATTTCATATACATAATTAATTTTATGTACCTACCCAGTTAACAGAGCTGTTATAATTATAACAATGAAATATTACAGAAGCATCTTTATTATTATAATCATCATTATCATCATCATCATCTCAAACATCCTCATCAGCAATATTACTATTATTATCGTGACGGTACGAAAAATTACTAATGAATCTAGCCTACATGTTACGTTTAATCATTAATCTGCGATTTATTAAACAATTTCGTTCGTCCGCGTTACATATCATGATATCTGTGCCCGCGAATCTTCGGAACGGTTGAACCGAAATTAACGGAACTCTCAAAGGCAGGTACAGAACTTTCGGGAAATTAATTTAACTCAAACCGTTCGGTATAAGGCTGTATTATTCAAAGCTATTGGAATGCGAAAGAAGTCACTTGTAATCGCTATTCTATACTACTTTGTGTATTGTTCTTACCGCTTTCTTTAGGAAGCCTGTATTGAAGAGAAACGTAAAAACTGCCATATCTAAGTAAAGCAAGTTTATGGGTGTGCTACAAGCAGTCATGAAATAGACATTTCCAAGTTTAAACATGAAATTTAATGTAAAAATAAATAAAATTTATCTTATCGGCACTTTAATGGAAACTAGCGTGCTTCACAATACTTAGAAATTGCCGTTTACTTTAATATCATTATCTATTTTTAGTCATGATACTGACTCAAGAGAATTAGCCTCATTTTTCAATTAATGTTTTCGGTGGAACCGTATTGAATAGATTAGATTTTATTATCGGTTTTCATATCATATAATAAATCGATTATTATCATTTACATGTTGTTATTTCGATCTATTCTCGTTAATCGACGATTTAAATTCGATTGGAACTTTATCGACTTCTATAGAATTCTATGCAAAAGTAATCACGACATACCTACTCGCAAAATAAAATTTCGATAAAAACGCTTCCTTAGATATGATGATTAGGGTCTGCGCAGACAAACATGAGTATTTGGCCGTTTTTTTAAGCCGTGGTAACATTAATTTCGCATAATTGTATCAAATAATACAGGGAAAACTAAAAGTAATCATACATAACAACTATGAAAATTACCCTTTGACAGAACGTTCTTTTTTTAAATCGTCGTTCGTTTGTCTTTTAGAACTTTATTATAAAATAATACAATGATCTGTAAAATAATAGTTACATAGATAATTATTTAAAAAATCTAAGGCGTGTGAAGTGTGCCAACCCCAAGTCGACCAGCGTGCCAAACGGCCTTAACTCTCTCATTATGAAAGAAGACCTAATAGTGGAATGATAAAAAAAGTCGGAAAGAGATAATTTATTTTGATGCAAGGTATATATTTCAATACATATATACGATTCGCCTCTGCCAGTAGGTGCTAACAGATACTAACTAGAACTAACAGTACTCATAATAACTTCTCTGATTGGACCGATATATACTCACTGACCTATTCGTCTTATCGATAAATAGTAACTAATTAAATCCTATTACCAAGTGATACTGCCCGGTCTAACTGACACTAAT
>DWMG01001443.1:0-15207 GCA_018244855.1 Elbella merops
CTTATCTTTTATATCTTTTCGTTTAGCACTGAGAAAAAACTTTGTGTAAAAATTTATATACTTGGAGGTCTTTATAATGTTCTTTATGTGTAGTCTGTCAACTCAAACATGGTATGCGTTGTAGAGTAGCAGACCTTAGTCTCTACATTTCTCATTCTGAAAACACATTCTTATCAAAGAGAGCAACATGGAAAACGTTGATGTTAATAATTCTGAAATACATTAATTCATTGTCCATATATACTTAAGACATTTTTTTTATTTCAAGGATATTTTAGCATATTGAAGCAAAAGTTTCATTGAGCCACGTAACCAACGTTCCATTTGAAATTCCACTGCTAAAGCCTAGTTTGACTCCAAAATATACACGCGAGTAAAATAGCAGTTGTTTTAGTAATGGAATAAGGTATTTTAACAAGAACATACGTATATTTACAGCTGTAGATTTTGAATTGTACGTTGCCTCTCGGTGCACCTTAATTAGGCCATTGTAGAAACCGAAGTTCGCAAACTGCCGTACAATTTATCTTCGTTACCGCCTTTATGATCGGCTCTTTTAACAACCATAATACTTGTGCTGTACCATTAACGAGTGAACTCAAACCCCATGAATTTTCATGTGTCATTTTGACATTGACATCCGTTATCTGACATCTACGATGACATGGAGTAATATATGTCATTTGAAAATAGGTTAAAAATGTTTCTTCTTGTTTTTGTATCTGTGATTAAAATACTATAAAAGTTTTACAAATTACTTAATTTAGAGAATTTTTAACAGCGCTTTTGTCATTTTAAGGTCGCTTTCTATCAGCACAAGTAGTACGGTTGTAGATGAGTGGTGCGGACATATTGAATAATGGCGGTCCATCCGGAGTTATGTTGCATCTCGATCAAACGTGCTTTGTGAAGACGTGTGTATATATTAAGGGCATATGATAATAGGTGTGTATCACTTGCGTATGTGGACACATTTGTAATGATATCTTAAATTTCATATTGTAATATTTTGAAACCTACTACTGTGGCACCACCGGAAGTTTGTTGAAACTATTGTCATTTGGAAAATCGGTTAAAGGGGAGAAACATGGAATATATTGGCTTAGTGTATAGACAGTAATACTGCAGCATTAGTGCTTTTCGATAAAATATTTTATAATGTAGTGAGAATGTTTTGAATTCTTAAACGTGATTTATTGTTCTATTATACATTGTGTGTATGAAATAAACAGTACACAATGCGTGCTTCTTTGTTCGATAAATAGAAAAAACGTATCGTAGCACTTGCGACACAATAGATCGTGTACGTTCATGTATTACACAAATCGTATGAAGTCGGAACTGTCGATATCAGTATTCGTTACATTTAATATTTAATCGCTTATGTCTTCGGGCGTTTATATCTCTATTCGCGACAAAGGGTCTGATTTAGTTCTACCATAGATATTAAGTATTACGATCTTTTAATGTTAACATACGTATTTCTTGTCTAGTACACGTTTTGTTCTTTCGGTCAAAGTATAGTTCGAAACAAAAATTAAATGAGCTTGATACTTTCGTAGTATTACAATAGACAAAGGATTGTATCGTCTCAAGTGAATGTATAAAGAAATCTATAAAAGATAACTCGTAAAGTAACAAGACATGAAGAAGAAACTATGGTTATCGACTTTACGACTTTTGACAGTATAATGTCACGTACGTCTAATGCACCACTGTATTTAAATACCACACCATAGACGAAATAGAATATTGTAGCATAGAGTAAAAGCAGATAAGTTATGAAAGCACAATTATTATCAGCCAGTGCATGCCCGACCACATAGTGGTTTCAATGCGTAGAAAGTTCTTTATGAACGGCCTGACAGACTGAATGACAGTAATTTATTATGGATGCTCGGCTTGGCTTGGCTTCGCGATGGGTGCACGTATGCCAGAGTGTGGCGTGGATAGATGTCCAATTACAAAATTCGATAGTGGGATGTATGGTAGCTTCGAAATAACTGTAGGAACGTTTTTTACTTTTTGTAGTTATAAAACGTCGATTTAGAATATTGTTTCTGGTTATGCTAGCTCTGGTTACGTTAGTAACAAGGCTTAATTTTTTAAAATATCAACCCCGCTTGTCACTTTGTGGTACTAAGGTTTACAAGGGACGGTGACTTCCTGCCATCATGTGGTCACCTGTTTAATTAAATAAAAAATATAATATCACAAGATATATTTAGATTACTGTGATGAATTAAATTTTGTATAATCAAAGTCTTTATAGTTACCCTAACAAGTATTTAACTAGCACAGTATAAATAAATAAATAACATTCAAAATATGTGTTTTCAAATAATACGCAATTTGTAAATTTATCAGGTTGTGACAATGCGACACTGAATGCAGTACAATCTTTACAGTACATCGTTTGAGTGTAACAAATATGGGGATGAAGTACGTATAACAGATACTTATTTCTGGTATCTAATAACACATGAACAGTGTGGTCAAGTAAATGCACGTCAGCTTTGATTAGGATTTTCTCCAACCTCAAACTCTATCTCGTCACAGCTCTCGCCTTTAGTTTTAAAATTAATAAAATTTAATTTTACATTATATCTTAAACCAACATCTTCATGTTTTCGTGACATTTCTTATACCTGTACCTATTTTAAAACATATGTTAATATATTTGTGAATATTGTATCTAATATACATACAGGTATTCTATATAATAAATTTCATCCCCTACTCATATTAGGTTCGTTCCCTCTCCCGTAACTAAAAAAAGCGGATGAACTGTCCAATTTACTTTTCACGTTCCCTCCTACTTTGTTTTAATATTTAAAAAAATCTATTGAAAAATCAACTTTGAACTTACATAAGCTAGCATGAACATACTTCCTGATCTATAGATGCATTATTACGTCACTGCAGGTATTTTTATCAACAGCCGAGAGCTATGATAGCATTTATAAATTCAGATAAGCATGCACTCTAGATAACGGTAGATAAGAATCGTAGAGTTTTTAAGTTAAAATAACTAAGCAGTCAGATGTTGTACTGAGATATTTTAATGGATCATCTTTCCAATAAACGCGAAACATTATATACTGCTGGTTTATTAATAGATATGTTCATTATATTATTTATTGTGTAAAGTTCCAGAATACATTTGTTTTAGCCACCTTGAATTTTCACATACACTGGTAATATTAAAAAGTCACGGGTGTTTTTAAAACCAAAAATCGCGTGATGTCAATGCGAAAAAAAACATCGTTAGGAACCTTGCACACCTTAGAGCCACTCAATAACGTGTTCTATGTCGCATGAAGTCTGCCAATCAGCGTCTGTTTGGCTCAGTAGTTTATGACCTTCTCATTATAACAGAATACTCGTGTTGTGTCTTTGATGATAATGACGATGTTCCTGCTGGATTCGAATATATAGTTTTGTATTCTAAGGAATCTTGGACTGTGTAAATTGAAGTTTTATCTAAGAAACTTGATGGTTTCTCTTTTTTTTTATAGAATAGGGGGCAAACGAACAAACAGAATCAAACAAACAAACATTCAAAATCCAGGCTTATCAAATTAAAAATATATGGTGCAAGAGATATTCTAAATTTTCAGGGCACTTATGTTTTCTCGTTTATTACTAAAACAACTGACTACTATAAAGCAAAACATGAGTAGGACAACTTTTGGTGTGTACCTGTCACTACCATTATCCTCCCTAGCGTGTATCTGTCTCTACCATACCACTTTTGTAGAGTGTTGTCTTAATATTTGTAACATGACGCATGCGTTATCAAGTAGGTAATGTAATGTAGACAAACGGGTCGAAAATCTACTAAATTATACTATGGAACACTTCGATATTCACAGTTATGTTGGTATTGTGGGAGAGTATCATCGAGGTCACCATCGTCGCCCGCCGTCACGACTAGCGTTTCCAAGTGTGTTGCCATCTGCGCCGAACTATCCGGTATTCAAGGATCTATGGACACAGTTTGATTTAACTGGATATATTTATTAAACTTCCCAGTTTTGTCTTCAATTCGTTTACTCTTTGTGTATTTTTAGGGATAATCTTATTTATTTCTATATTAACTTAAAGTTGTGTTATTCTAAATGATAAATACCCGTTCTACAGAAGTTTTTTATAAAACTTTTATATGACATTGTGTGAATAATAATTTCGATATGAAAAAACTAGTGTCCCGAAATTTCACGTACTGAACCTGGCAACACCAGTAACAAACGGATAAGAAAGAGAACATGGTGTATTGTCATTTTAATTGTTATTGTCTGTTTGTCTGTGTTTAACGACTTGAGAATGAGGTGTAATGGATTTGTTTCGATTCATGCTGCTTTTGTTTTAATTTTTTGTTTGCTTTTTTTAGATTCTGGGTAAATTTTTGTTCTGGTTATGAATCATTTAATCAAAGTAGGATCAATATAAGTTTCAATTCATGATAATGTTTTTTTAATGACGCTTTTAAGCAACATAACATCACTCCTGTATATCCCGAAAGGATAGGCAGAGAAGTGCAGTGTACTCCTACGATTTATCAGTTACGTTTATGTCTACGGTCTTCTAATTATGCTTGGAACAAGTAACACACAGCTATTTCATCCTAAACAGGGCTAAATGTCCCATATCCCACCGACAGTTGTTAAAATGCAAATGTATAGGTATTATTAAATAAACACGTGTATAGAGGATTTAATTCTTAGACAAACACTCGTATCGCTAATACTTATTCAAACTCAGATCACCTATCAGAATCGCTAATTATTAGACTAACAGACCGGTCTTGGCATCAAAAATTATCACGGAAAGGTCACTAGTTGGTCAACCAAGCAAGTGATGAACGGGCGTCTTCGCCCAAGTTTTCAAACCATTTACGATTACCATCACATCACTGCTACAAGCGCTCCACTTTAAACCACATTTCTCTTGTTGTTATCTTAATTACTAAAACAAAACATCGATAGATACGTCTACGTCTATGTACCTACGTCTTTGTTCCTTACTTAGCTTTGAACCTGGCAGCTGATGCACAGCTGTTACAGAAGCAGGCGGCAGGTGATAAAAACCGCGGTATTTGTAACAGCAATAATGGTGTACACGGCAAATCTGATTTCCACAATCCATTGAAAGCAATGAGACGATGTTCCGTTAGACAGACCGTCTCCGGCTCGGGCCTGTTCGCTCACTCCCACACACTACCGCCGAACGTGTTCTTTATAAATTGATGTCGCTATAGTCTTCCAACAAATTGCATCTGTCAGTGTATTTGAGCCCTGTTTTACTGTTTTTCGTTCGTTCGTGGCTTTTGTCGCCGATGGGTGATTCGGAAATGTAATTTATGTTTTACCAGTTTGGAAATTATTAATGATATTATGGGTAGCTTTTTTCGAGTTTTTTTTGATAGTTCTAATTTTGCGCCAAACACTGATTAAAATATTGTAATTGACTAGACCGACTTGAAAGTTAGTAATTTAATTTGAGGTTCATATAGAATCGGCAATGTTTGTTGTATTGGATGAGTGAATGCTGTTGGTTTAATTAAACGTTTTATATGCGGTTCTCCGTTTGAATATTGGACTCTTGGATACGCTTGCTTAATACTTGGATACTGTTGGATAAGATCGTAGACCACCGCACAAGTGGAAATTTTGTGAAAATACATTTTTTTTTTTTATTATAATTTTGTTAACTTCAAACCTTAAACCTTAATAGGAGATCAAAATCTACATAAATACCTAAGCTTTCGCATTAAATTTTTGTATGACAATAGTGTGTACATGATCTTAGAGCCCGACCGGTCCTATAACTATTGGAAAGACGATAGATGCAATCGATTCTTATTGCCGATCATTTGGTTTATTTGGCCGCGGTAATGTATGTTTGTAATGAAAGAATAACTGTCAAGACATTTACACTGTAGTGCGAAGACGAGCGCGCAATCGCCTTTTCGTGATTTCCGTCGATTGAGAACGGTCTTATATTAAATGCCATTGTACGGATATACCTGCTTTGCGGATAAGAATTTAGTGAGTGCGTAGCCAATAATCATAAGAGAATGTTTATTACAGTTTACGAATATTCACATATTCGCATTATTATATATTAATTTCTTTTTGAAACTTTGACTAAAGCGGAACTTACAGCCGTCTTTAATAATTTTAAAATATTTTTTCTTTTATAGGGTTTTTGAAAGTCAGTAATCGATATTTAAAACCGTTAAAAACGGAGTTACTTCACTTTCCCTCTATTTGTTATAAATATTTGTGTATGTATCAATTAAGTTTAGCGGTTTTGATTCTTTTCAATTATATTTTTTAAATTATAGTTAGCTTCTAAATTTAAATAATCAACCACTCCTGGTAAGAGCCTGTAACCCTTCGTGTGTTCCGTTTTAACACACGTGTTATTTCTTGGTAGCGGTAGATATAATCTTGTATAATGTTCATTGTGTGGATGTGCATGTCCTTTTGTTAGTTTAGGAGCAGTGTATACTGCATGGAGGTATAGACCTTCCTACACCATATCTGCGGGTCATTGTCGACTAATAGTAGCGTTATTTAGAAATAAATCAATCAGTCAATTAATCCTTAAAATAGTCTATTTCATTGGTATGACAAAAAGCTGTGATATTTTTTACCCGATTTAAAAATGACATAGATATATTACGAAGTAAAGATTAAGTCGACAAATTAAAATCATTGTCAATTTGCTTAATTTAACAAGTTCCTTGAAAGTTACATTTAAGGTACTGTAAAGTTGCTTGAAGCCAAAATGTTAACTGTAATGACGAAGTATGGTTTACACTCAGTATATACGAGTATATACCTTACATCAAATAAGCTATTTGACTTTGTATAAGCAATTCAAAAACGCTCTACATTTCACTGTGTCGGTAACCACAGTATGCCCTTAGTTACTGCGGTCGTTGACCGTTATATCGACCGATATGATTATCGAACCCGCACTCAATGGTGGCACAGGTTTGTATACGTGTTCTTATTGGGTCAGTAGTTTTCTGATATAATCTTCAATTTTTTTTCAATTCGCTGTTGATGCGATGCTGAAACAGGTTAAACCGGAATATGGGTAATGTTTTGATTTGTAGAAGAAAATATTTTTTTTTTATTGCTGATTTGAGGTCGCCGTGATTGCACACAGAATTGGCGGTAATTTAACGATCGGCCGTCTCATCTCACCTCTACCTGAAATAAGAACGTAACTAACATTGCAACTACTCCATTTGCATATTCTCTACCCATTTCCGTTAAACGCTAATACAAAAGTCCAATTTTGTAATTTGTTTTTTGTATTTTGTAAATTGTAATACAACTTCATACGACTTTAAATATATAATTTTTCTTACTCTTTTGGACTTACCGATTTTCTAAATGCATGTCTAAGCGAAAATCTAACATTAACTAATCGAATTGTATCTGCATTTTATTACGTATGACTTCAGATTCTAGACATATAATTTCTCTCAAATTTACGTCGTGCGTCTAACTAATAAAAGCTATAGAATGAACTTATTCTTTTACGTCTATAGGTATATATACTCGTATATAAGTAATCGATAAGAATTGATAAGGTATACAAAAAATAACAGACCGCCGAACCACTTTCTCATTCCATAACCAGAAAACAATTTCTCTTCAATGACTATTGTACGAGTATTTTTGTATCTCACATCGGCTATAGTGTTTGAAAAAAATCTAATGTAATATCAAATAAAGACTCCGCTGGTGTTTCTGTTTGTGGCTTAGTTATTTAATTGATCTTTAAGTTTGACTAGTTTTTAGACCATTTTCATGTATTAAGTGAGATACACTTCACTAGTGGTTTGAGTGTACCCGTATATGTAGACATCAAATGAGGAAAAATGCCATATATTATGCGAATGAGTCAATTGTCTGCCAACCCGCACTTGGCCAGCGTGGCGGACTAACGTGGCCTTAACCCTCTCAATATGAGAGGAGACCCGTATTCCAACAGTGGAATCATAATGGGTCGATGATGAGTGAATTGTAAGACTAAAAGCTTACAATACAAAAGCTGTGATGATATTGCCCTACAAATCTGTTTAATTTGCTAAATACAATAGTTTAATATGAGTCTTATATGCATGGAAGCAACAGTTATCCTTTGATATTTGATACATATGTTGTATAATTGCAGTCAAAATATTTTCATAGTAATAATAGTCATACTTAAATATAAAAAATAAATGCTTGTGGTGGTGATGGATGTAAAAGAAGTAACATAGGACTCTATAAGGATGGAGGTACTCAGCGCTGCGTGCTTTCTGTCTATTCAACACGGGATCTGGCGTAATGTTAATAAATAAATAAGTATAAAGCAAAGAATGCCTGAACTGAGCACTAGTTTTCCGACACTGTTATTTAGTGAGTGCGTCCAGTTTTTTAGTATCGCGTGACAGAGGCAGTTTCGCGCGGCCTCACCCGCCGCCACGGCTTTAGAAATCGCGATAATAGACCGATTGGTTTCCTATTTAATTGATACTTTATTAATGACTGCTCTACCCGCCAGAGGTCGTTGTTTGCGCAATATTTTGATATTTAATTGATCTTCAATTATTTGCCAAGTTGCAGAATTTGGCAGACAATTGGACATTCGTATTTAAATATGGTAATGTGCATTTTTAATACATTTTTTTCATTTTAAATGTTATCAATTAAAATTGAATTGGTATAAATAGCTGCAGCAAAATTTGCTTACATAGGTAACAATGATATTTTGAATCCTCGTTTTATTATTTCATCGGGTGAACGACGGAAACATAAATTAGTCAGTTCCCTGTCATCAGTTCCTTTCACCATCGCCACCAGTAAATCTCCGCCTCCCATAATGCCCATGGTGAGCAAAACACCATGTCACGACCGCAGCCGCATATGAAAAAATTAGCCGGAAATATCTACTATTCTCTGTGGTCCTATGTCTTTCCTATTATTGTAATTTTATTTAAATTTTAGTCGGAAAGGAATGTACGTATGTTTACAATATGTATTACAGATTTTAAAAAAACGACAGTGACAATATTTTATCGGTTTTATGTTACTGAATCGATTTAAAAAAGATGAGGCTTCTTCCACATTTTATACAGATAGATAAAAAGATTTGTGTATTTTATCTATTAATTAAATGACAGAATGATTTTTACTTTTTTACTTTTTAATTTTGACTTACTAAAACCGTTAAAGACTTTTGAAACTGTCATGTATAACTTTTGACACATTTTTAAAACAATAATTCCTAACTTAACATCTCAATAGCTCTGTTAATCTGACTACAGAAATGCTTGAATTTTGATTTAATTACTATAAAATACAAATAAAAAACTGTATGATATTTATACAACCGTCTAATTGATATATTAAAATTGTTTAAGTATTTCAATACTAAGAAATTTGACGTACATCAACACACTCATATGCATACAGAATGGACACTACGGAACCAAAAAATCTGCCGTCAGTCATCTATAGAGATCTCGCGAGTGGAATGACAATCAAAACATGTCGGTAATATACAAAAAATGTCACGTCAACAACATATTAACTTCGTGGTGTCAAGGAGGTTTTACATCTGGGCGTTGTTTCGGAGACAAGTGAAGCGGTGAGAGACGGTTGGTAGGCGATAGCTCGAAAGTGATTTTCACTTGTCGCATAGCTACGTTACTTGTGTCAACTGGTGTCTGTCACATAGCTATGTTATTTGTGTCTGTTTGTGTTTGTGGCATCGATACATTACTTGTGTCTGTTTGTGTCTGTCGCATAACTATGTTACTTGTGTCTGTGATTGTCGCATAGATACATTACTTGTGTTCGTTGGTGTCTGTCGCATAGCTATGTTATTCGTCTCTGGTGTCCCTCTGGTTATCTATGGTAACGTTTCTAGTTGTTAGCTACCAATGTATTCATTCCTAAAGATAATACGACATGATAGAGGGGACACACAAAGTAGTTTCGAGGAAGGGATATGTCAATTTATTTTATTAAAACTCATAATTTTATTGAATATAAAAGTCTTTGCATTTGATACACAATTTACAATACAAATTTTCGTTTAACATTTGACTGAGTTATATACACTATTAACCGACAATTTCCACGAATTCCTATTGGAGCAGTGTGGTATAGTATGCTCCATGTTTCACCCAAAAACTATTTAATAGGTATATTAAAGTGCAATTTGTGTTTCTGAATTCGGAATAGGATATACATGTAAGAATGGTAAATAATGAACATTTCTCAGTAACTGACAAGTTCTATTGTAGTTTAGATAACGAAAATTAATACCATAGTTATATGTAGGTAATGAAAAATTTAGTTTTAAATATGAATTAGGAAAATACCTTAAGCTTTGTTCATACCTGTTTTTTCCAAGCGCATGAATGTCCCTACAACCATGACCATCCCACCCTTACATTTTTGGATGAACATTAACGCATTACTTTAATCAACACCTCAATCTTCGTAGTACCGCAAAGCTTTCACGTTTAGTTTCAATAACACTAGTTAGCGTGTAGGTCAGGGTTAAACGATATATAGAAAGTAAATAAACTGGTTTAGTGTCTAATTCTTGTTTAATTAAACAACTATAACTATAAGAACTAAATCAGCTGAACAAGGAATTTGGCAGGTTTCGCGCCAGTTTCTACGCACTTGAGTGACAGGTGGAGAAATCACGTCAAGGTTAGGATGAATGAATGAATGGGATGAATGGAAGTAATAAAGGATATGGAGAAATTGTAAGGAAGGAGAATAGTGAATTCTTGTAGTACTCGTACATGTAGCTTGCGGGAATTAAAAATGTGTAGATTATTTTTGTAATTGTTGCGTTTTAAAACCGTCCTTAGTTAAGTCTATGGAGGTCAATGACTAAATTATTAAATTCGCAACTAAAAAATTCAAAAAATTTCAGCTAAATTCGAAAGAAAAAATTAAAATCAGATCAATCTTTGATCTATTTTTCCAGGGATTAATGATCCTGATTGCTGAACTGCGTGTTCCTACTCGTCTTGTGCGAGTTGATTCCCACTCAGGGTTGTTATTTTGTGTATGTAGTTTATCAGCTAAAAGGTACGGGTATGATACATTTTCGGCCTACATTGCCTGTCTGAGGGTTTCTAAGAATATATATAACATGTATATATCATTATAAGTTCATTAATGATCATCGTTCCCAGCCCAATGTCTCGCGAAATAGAAAGCGCCCACTGACGACACTCACACGGACATATCAATTAATTTATAACGTGCTCAGTTAGCTTGAAATCCTACTTAATTGATCAACTTTATAAAAAATCATTTGGTGTTTTAAACAATTTCTTAATCACGCGGCGTTATATAAATATATATAAGATATAATATCAGAGATATTACTGAACTCGTATAAAATATACGTATCGTATATGGTAATTAATATGAAAGACGTCTTGGTATATCTCAAGACTTGGGTATTTTTTTCATTATTTAAAGCATTCGTGACTATCTGTAGAAATGATTAAATTATGTACTGGCCTAACTGATGTAGGGTTTATGGGCTATTCTGTCTACTGACGGTCTTCGTCGCGACCTTGCTACGATCGCGGGAGCTAATGAAAAATAGGATAACTGTACGCACTACGTTGGCTATACCAATCGACTTTTCACCTGCGGGCCTACTGAAAGATATTTCAGTGTGGAATAAGTAGTGCTTTTGTACAGACGATCTTGTATATATCCTGTCGTATAATTGCGTGAACATGAAATTTTAAAAAAGTTCGAAACTAGACGAGTTTTTCTGGAAAAAGAAACCGGGATTAAACCGTTACATCATTTAAACAGTATTATCTAATCTTGTCATTTTTCAGAGTGAGTTTAAATAATAAACTTAAATACAAGCACCTCTATTGAGATATAGGAATATATTTGTTAATGTTTCTTGGTGCTAAACAAATACTCTACATTGCAGACTCTACATAGTAATTTGCTTTGGGCAATTTTATATTCCCACCTTCAAACTATCCGTCAGTTCTCACGCAAAAGCGTAATCTTAAAAAAAACTACAAGCACGTGGATGACACCGAACAGTAATTATTGTAGATAATTTATTAGAATATATAACAGAGAGTAATTGTTGATACTGGTATTTAACTAATGACTCGTAATGACTGACTCAAGTAATTGACGGCAACTAGTCTTTTTTTCTTCTCAGTAAGTCATAGAAAGCTTTGCTGGAAGAGATGACGAGCTGCTTGCTTCCCTGTCGTCTGCTAGTCTGAGCGCTTCGGTTACCGTTAACACTATTGCTTCTCGTTTAGCGTCAGACCAACGGTTCGGTAGTCGCCCTCGTGATTTCTTCCCCACCACCTTGCCAATTATGACCAGTTTTGACCTATTTTAGATAGATATTATTTTGAAGATTTAGTGCAGACAATGTTCCGAATACCCCTAAATGAGTAATATATGTGGAAATACTTCGGCATGAGCTGTCCAAATCCACATAAGAATCCCAACAGCCGTTAAAAAGAAGTTATATTATCATACAGCACGGGCCACTGATTCCCAGTCAATCAGCACAACAGTGTGCAAATACCGTCATAAGCGAATTGGATGTTTCGTAACCTTATTGGTGTTGCCAACTTATCTTCAATTTCGTACGAAAACCTACCACATTAGCAATAGTAGTGATGTGGGACACAAATTTTATCGATATTTTTGTTTTGAAACTAGATTACATCTCATGATGAGTATTAAAAATGTTGTAATTTCGTTCATATAGCGGTCACTACTTCAAAGAGAAACACAAACTGACAAAGAATCGATGAATTTAAAATAAAGTACATAATAGTTTTCACGGGTGTTCAACAATACATAGGTTTTCAAAAATATTAACATGACTTACATCATAATTACATTTTATAGGGTAGTCATAAAGTGAATTAAATAACTGACTTATTGAACAAACATGAATAAAATATTTTTGAACAGTGTAAATTTTGAACACCCAACCGAATCGAACCGAACCGAACCTAACCTAACCTAACCTAACCTAACCTACCCTAGCCTGTCCTGACCTAAGTATGGATATAATTGAAAATGTGAGATAAAGGGGGTTGCAGCTATTCAAACATGCTCGTAATTGGACTAATTTCGATCGATCTCGCATCCCTATTCGTTGCCGGCGCTAATTGCGGTTTGGTAAGAAGACTTTTTTCAAACGAAAACGTACCGATTAGGTAACGGAAAAAGGCTTGGTTTTTGTTGAAGAAACCTGTTTTGATATGAGCGCAATGACGCGAAACTTAATTGAATTGAAATTATACTGTGTTGCGGTAAGACATTTTCCTTCGAACCTCGCATCCTATAAGGGTGACTCATAAATAATGTCGGTTTTCAACTGTGGTTTTTTTACAAACATTTAATCATTAAATACCAATCCAATCCAATTAGTTTCCTTACAAATATGTTTTAGTAAGGCCTATATGTTTTATAGTCACATCATTGGGTTTTTAACGGTAGGTACCCTAGGACATATTTTCATTTTGTAATATTTTTTTTCTACCAAGATAATAATTTTTATGCGTTATAAATGTTTTTACTGATTATAGTAAAAATATATTTAGAATTTGCACGCATTTTATAAAAGTCACACGTTCGTTATATCACGACGTGTGCGGTTCCGGCTTATGTAATGTGCATTATGTATAATATAATTTATGACGTTTTTATAATAATATCAGTAATAATTGTGAAAATGGTCATTGTCCCACTGACATACTAATTTTTCACGTACGTCTATTTATTACGAAAGTAATTCCATTTGGTATATTTCATCTATGATTACATGATACTTTTCATAAATATTGAGTGGTATATCTAACATTTTTTTTTATATTTTTATTTAATTTGTTTTTTTTTTTAATTATTACCTGTTCCCCAATAATATTTTTTTAAAGTAATCCTTAAATTTGACCTTTTGTTTCTTTTTTCGGTACACCGAGCAAATATGATTATTTTAAATTTTCACACTTCTGTACTTTAAACAGAAATAGAAATAGACATAGCCGCACAGTTATTCTAAGGCCAGCTATTCGAGGAATGTAGTGAGTTAGGTAAACTAGAGGTTTAAGCGTAGAAGTTAGATACCAATTATAGGAATGTTAGACTCGCGAACTAGTGTTTTGTACCTCGAAAGAAACTCCAGCACCTACTCAGAAGAATGACAGATTAAACGTAAATTACTATTTATGACATCAACGTAAATTGGTGATAATCAGGGCAACGATAGGCGAGTTAATTGAACAATACGATCATTGAATAACCGTGAGGAAGCAAGGAGGAAGCTCTGTCATTTGTTCAATTGTCTGGTAACGTAAAGGTGGATGAGCGATTTGACACTCCGCCAACTGAAGTTTATTGGACTAATTTGTTTCCTCACAGCTCGAGCATGTTTCTTTAAGCAGTTTGTCTCTCATAGTCTTTCTGGCCAGTGTATGGTTGCGTTTTTATTTTGTATATCATTTTTCAGTAATACCTCGGAGTCTGGGTTTATGCCCGGTGTATGGCAAGGCCCACCCAAATATATAATGTAAAGGTTGATTCGTACGGGTCTGATACGCTACTCTGCCTACCCCTTCAGGGAAATAAAGGAGTGTTGCTATGTTATGTATTCATTATGTGATAGGGTATGCGTAAAGTTTAATTATATGTTTATACTTGGTTTCTTGGTTTGATGTAACGGAGTCTTCAGTTTTTATATACGTTACAGCTTACTTCATTTGGTTAGGAAATATGTTGCGCAAGCAGCGGAGGCACTGTTCGAATTTAGTTGGGAGTCCAGTGTATTAGGCACGTACGATTTTCTTTTTTCTGCGTAGAAAAGTAATTTGTTATGAGGTAACTGTAACGTGCTCGTAGCCGCACGGCGGTAGTGTATTTGAAATAAAATTCAGGGAAAAAATCTTACATCGTGTTTCATATTGGATGCAATATATTTCTTTCATCATCATCAATATTTATTTTTTCCCTTTAAAACATTGGTATTCTTTCCTATTAATTTGATTTTTAATAAATTTACTAATAATCTTTGGTAAATATTTTGATACTATTAAATAATATATATGGACAATGGAAAATTTTTGAAACAGGTTTACTTGAATTATTATTACTAATTTGGTTA
>DWMG01001444.1:0-15206 GCA_018244855.1 Elbella merops
AGGTGGAGTGACGATATACGCAAAGTGGCTGGCAGTAGTTGGATGCGAAGAGCTGAAGGTCGAGCTCAGTGGCGTGCTATTGGAGAGGCCTATGTCCAGCAGTGGACGGGAGTAGGCTGATAATGATGATGATGCAGAAAACATCGCCAGCCGGCAGAGCTAATCCCACTGGTGGTATTTTAAAAAAGCACACACATCCATCGTCATTCTATATCTCTTTCTTTACCTATAGGGCGACTGTCCCTATGCAGAGGTTATACGTACGACACGTAATTATCACATTTTGACAACCTTTGGTCTTTGAAGGTAGCCCACGGAGATGCTATTGCCATTGACGCCGGCACATCGATGTAACTTATATATTACTTTAATTACTATGGTCAAAACCAAGTACATTAATTGAAGGACAATCTCAATCATACTTCTCGATCACAGAAATTCAAACAATCTAACAATATTAACTTAATAAGAGATGATGATGACACCAATAATGTTCACGATTAATGTTTTTTTCGTTTCTCCCATAGCTCTCAATACAATATCCTCAATAATTTTTAATCAATGAAACACTTCCTCACAAAAGATATTTAAGCGAAAGATTTTTCGCTGCCAAAATTCGTAATCCGAACTACTGCTACCCAAAAGGGAACGGTTCAGGGCCCGTTTAAAAACAATGGCTAATGCAATTACACATCGTTTCACTCGAGATCTTTCACAGGTGACGCGCGCTGACTTCCGGTGAAAAATTCTCAACCTGTTTTATAACGACGGCATCCTGAACTTGGGTGGTATTCCCGTGATTCAAAAACGGTGATTTTATTATATTCTTAGATACCCTTAAACTTCTACCAACGATAAGTTCGAAAGACGGAAAAGAGACTAAACACAAATAATTATTAGCTATGTTGGTAAATTTTTCACAACTGCAAAACCGCATGTTTGCACTTTTGCAGATATTCTACTGTTCTAGCATTCTAAATTACGTTGTTCTATGTATTTGTATATTTCAAATTCAGAGATTTGAATGGTATAGTGATGTTCCAGACAGCTTTGGAGAGCAACAAAAAGTCTAAAAGCAATGGTAATATATTCATTGAATTTATACATATAGTTCTGTGCATCATGATTAAAGGTCATTCATAAAAAATATTATTATTAATTATATTGGATATGAATAGTTATGATATCCATGAACAAATCAGTATGCATTCATGTGTTCTAGATTTAAATAGAACTAATTAATATAGTCACTTGACCAATCTGTAAGCAAGATAGATAAGGCAGATTGCAAGGATATAGGAATTAAAAAAAATTAAGATTGGTTACTTGTAATAAGATAATACTCTGACTTAGTCTTTTTGGGTAGAAGTACCTATGAGTACATATAAGAATACCTAGTATTCTAATTTTAAAAACCAGATGGTAATTTATTGAAGTAGTTTAAAGGCTAAAATATATGACAAATTCATAGAAAAAAATCACATTGTAACACCATAATTGTAATCCCCAAGGACAGACTCGTAGGCAGACTCGTTTAGTACACTTTGACTTTCCACCAATTATGTTTTGTCCTACCATAGAACAAGTTTTTTGGTAGAAATCTAGGGTATGTAGGGCCTTTTGGTAGAAATCTAGGGTAGGTAAGGCCTTTCGGCAGAAATCTAGAATATGAGATGCTTTGAGATTCAAGTTAGCACAACTTTATTCCTTTATATTATTTCCTATGTTATTAGAAAAATATAGGATTAAAGTTTCACATCTTCAATAAGTTAAGTTACATATGGTTGTAAATCTGTTACATACTTTATATAAACAGAATTACTAATATCAAAATTTCAAATACAGTGAATAGATCAGATACATTTGTTTACAAAATGCAACTGTTTTTAATTGGCAACAATAATAATGAATATAGTATAAAATGTATTCAGGGATAATCCAGTGAATTAATTTTTTAAATGGGCGACACATATCATTGGTCAGCAAACACCACTGATTTACCCCGCTTAGATGAATACAATGTCATTTGTCATTTTCCTGTATACCAATTTGTTACACTGTTCATATCATTTACCCATACAATGTGCGGCCAAATTGCCTTTATTATGACCATTGATAAAATGTTGGTGCAGGAGGTAACACTGACTCAATCTAAAATAAACATTAGACTGATCCTTAGATCAGATCCATCGGTGTACTGTTTGAAACCTACATCTAGTTTGTGCCTTTAGCATATTTAGCAATTGTAATGCTTTAACACAAGTATAAATGCTTATGAATTAACATAAGAGATTAATTTTACACTGTTTATATACTTTTCTTGTTAAAGCAATAGGAAGAATAAAAACATAGATGCTGATATAAAGATAAACTAAATGATGGACCATCAAGACATGTTATTGTTATTGTGACTTGCTGATGATAAAAGAGCTATTATGTTGACATCCATAAACACATAAACATCGTGTCTGTCCATTGGTGCTCACTTTCCCATGTATGATGTGAATAAAATAATAAGTTTGAACTTACAATAACACCATAGGCCTTGGAATCCATAAGTGCAACATTATTTATAAACACTTCATGGTGCAAGGCTACCGGTGCATTAGAGTCGCGTAATCAGCTGATAACGTGATTTGAACGACGACGTACTGCTCCACACGGATAGCGCATGCTTGCATTCGTACGGAAATCAATTAGCTCACTATCGCGCTACGTAGGGCTCCGACGGAACGCGCGAGCGGCCGCGCGTACTCCCCACCGTGACTAACCAATGGACGTGCCCAGCCGCCACCCGCCACCACTGCGCAACACGATGCACAAAATCGAATACCATTACTTATTCACTGATGCCAGATTACACCCGAGTGCGCCACACTGAATACATGCGCAGACCACCTTCCCTCATAACCCACCGCTCCCGCTGACAATCACTACACACTCACCGTCGCTTTCCATTGTCGCGATTGAGAACACGACGCACCGTGTAAACAACCAATCCACATAATAAAACAAAATGGAAGTTCGCCTCGCCCGCACCGAGACGAGAAATTTTATGAGCGCCCCGACACCTCTCGAGTTGTAAAACGTTGTTACTATCCTATCGTAGTATTTTAGCAGCCCCCCACCAATTTATTATCTGCTTGCCTATATATCAATCAATCGTTCACAATCACAAAGAAATATGTCCACTAATTACACTGAAACCCCACGGATCGAATAGTCAGATTGCGATTTGCACGAATTTAATGTCCACTTGAAAATAATAATCATTGAAACGTTTGACATCCCGAGACACAACACCCACACCAAAAAATTCT
This sequence comes from Elbella merops, assembly GCA_018244855.1. Classification (NCBI taxonomy): domain Eukaryota; kingdom Metazoa; phylum Arthropoda; class Insecta; order Lepidoptera; family Hesperiidae; genus Elbella; species Elbella merops. The sequence goes on from DWMG01001444.1 coordinate 3,321, forward strand.
ACATGGCGACTGGCCTGGCCTGGCCCATAATAATTTCCACTCGAACGTATTCCCATTTCGCTCGTTCACCATTCATTTAATTATTTCTCAATACGTGTGAAAGGGACAGAAATATATAAATATTTCCTATGTATGAATAGAATCGGTGTTGTGAAGTGTCCCTCCCCGTCGCTGCCCGAAACTGAGTTGAATGGACCCGAGACGCGCTCAACCATTGGATCGATGTAGGTCACGTGACACAAATATGTCGCGCTTGATATTAAAGGCGCGTACATTTGAATTGCGCCCTATATTGAATCGTATTATTCAATCCTTCGTCAAGTAACGTCATGGTGAGAAGAATTTAAAAGTAAAACTAAATTAACATAAATAAATACAATTCAGCCACCTAACGAACTTTGAGTAGCGAAAAATATATAAATCAAGTATATGATAATATAAGAAATGGTAAACCGATAAAAGACATGGCTTATTAAATCGTTATATATGTCTGTTTATCGTTTGTCATTAGTTACCGGTTACTGCTAAGCCTTGGGTCCATGCTTTAACTATCAATGTTCAACTCAAAATAAATGTTCAATGTTTAATTTTTCAATGTTTAACTTACCATTTTGTCGGAGGAGTGCTGACTTGCAGTATGTGCAGCCGCACATTTACTGCCAAGATTGGCTACGTCAGTCACTTGAGGGCTCATCAGAGACGAGGGTCCTTCCACAGAAACGAACTTCAGCAGCAGAACTTCCACAGAAACAGTCGCCATGACCGAACACGGTCGGAGATTATTATTATTATTATTGTTCCACTAAAAAAACTTAATATTAATATAGTTTTTCTTCTTGAAATGCTAAGAAATAATATTATTAAAACCCTTTTTTATTATTGTTCATGACTACTCGATACCTGTTATAGGTTACATTTAAGTAATTATTCTGTCTGCTACGAAACGTCACTAGTCAAAGATACGTCATTTTTTTTAAATGACATGTGTCTTTGACTTTAAAGTGACAATTTATTGTCAATGTCATATAATTCGAAACTATATTAGTTTTAATTTCATAATTATTAATGATTTAATATAAATTAGTACGCTTTGTACAGTACTTCAGTAATTAAAAAGAAACAAAATCTTAAAATTATTTCAAATAGTGACCATTTACAGCTTTATATTACCTATAATGAATGCCGAAAAAAGTTTTAACTTCGATCATTGTTGCCGAACCTGTCTTAAGGCGACCTCAAATCAAATGTATAATATATTTGCAGAAATATGTCCTAGCTTGAGTATAGCTGATATTATAAACAAGAATGTCTCATTAAATGTAAGTAAAGGCACAACTTACCAAAATATATTTTAGAATTGATCAACAAACTTTTTAAACATCATAATAACAAATCCTTACTACCCCAAAGGGATATACAGAGCAGTATAGTACTCAGACTTTTCATCAGTAATTCTAATGTCCAATGGAAGAGGGAGTGAGCCTATTGTGATCTACCTGACACAAATCTGGATTCTGACCTACTACTGGGAATTTCATGTTAGATAAATCCAATAATGATTAGCTTGAATCGGGGATTAAACCCAGGACCTCAAGCTCAGTACTCATACCAGCCATCACTTGACCAATGAGGCAAACAACATCCCTTATAAACAGAATAACTGAGTAACTTAAAATGAAACTGAACTTAATCCTATGTGGTGATAGTTGAACATGATTGGCCATTTAATTCACAATAAAAAATGCAGTTGATTCAACTGTGTCTTTGACATCATATTTATACAGCTCCCTTTGCTTCATCAAAAATTAGTGTTACTGGTTGGTGATATGACTAAATTGCTATAACACATTTTTTGTCTGTCTTGAAGACATTTACCATTTTCTAGTAACTGTTATAATAAATAATTAACAAGATTTATTGTTTAGTGCACACTCAAAAACAGTATCAAATATAGTGTTGGTTTTATGAATACCAATTGATAATTTAATTTCTAATATGTATCATAAAATCATACCTACAATCCAAAGGGGTAGGCAGAGCAGTGTGGTACACTCCCACGTTGCACCAGTTATGTTTCTGTCCCATGGAATAGGTAGTGTGCCTATTGCCATACACTGGGCATGGATCCAGACTCTGAGAGTCACTAGTAGACAATCTAAATTAGAAAAATCTATTAGTACCCGACTCTGGATTTGAACCCAGGGCCTCCCCAGCGGCAGTTGTGCTTGCAATCACTTGACAAACGAGGCAGTCAATCCTATAATTAGGTTATAAAATGTAACATCACACCTGTAATCCCTGAAAGGGTAGGCAGAGGAGTGTAATACACTCCCATGTTTCACCAATTATGTTTAAGTCCCACAATGGAATAGCTGGTAAGCCTATTGCCATACACCGTGCACACATCCAAGCTCCGAGTCTCTACTAGACATTCTAAATTAAAAAAATCCAATAGCACCCAACCCGGGATTTGAACCCAAGACCTCCCGATCGGCAGTCGCGCTTGCAACCACTTGACCAACGAGGCAGTTATATTATATAATATATATTTAGGTCATATAAAAACTTTACTATTAGCCAATTGAAAGTATAGTCTATGGATGCTATAACAGAGCCTATAGGTAATTAGCTATGACTGCCAATCAATTAACATTATTCAAGTAATCACAAGTTATTTATTTTCAGATAAACAAAGAAGATGAATTACCAAAGAAATTGTGTATCAAATGCTTTACATGTGTCAAAAATTTTCATGAATTTTGTGATTTTGCTAAGATTGTAAGTGGAACATTAAAAGAACAATTAAAAAATGGAATAAACAAAACTGAAAATAAATTATCTACAGACCAGTTAGAGAATTCACTGGCTGACATCAAAATGGAGAATGTTGGACATGATGATGGTGATTATGATAATGATATTATATCAGACCCAGAAATTAAAAATGAATATTGTCATGAAAATGATCATGAATTAAATGGAAATAATAATATTGAGAATATTGAAGTACTTATTGATTCTAATGAGTTATTAACATACAAGCTCAAATGTGAAATATGCAACAAGAAATTCAGAAAGCTGTCAAATTTAAACCATCATAAAAAGAAACATAGTGCATATATGAAATCTTACACTTGTGATGTATGTTTAAAGATCTACACAGATCACGATAGGTTTTTAAAGCATTTGAACACACATCAAATTCATATTGAAATAGCGAAGACAGATATGAAAGAGATGAAGAATCCAGAACAACAGTGTCAAGTTTGTTCTTTAATGTTTCAGTCTAAGAATGCATTATCTGCACATATGAGGAAACATGCAAAGAAAGGCAGGATTCTATCATGTACAATATGTGGAAAGGTGTTTGCGAAAATGAGCCATTTGAAGAGGCATGAATTGTCTCATGAAGTCAACCATCCATTTAAATGTTCATTATGCCCAAAGACATTTGCATTAGAAAATTCTTGGAAGGAACATGTGAATAAGCATAATGGAATCAAGCCACATCCCTGTCCTATGTGTTCCAAGTCATTTTCTCATTTGACAACACTCACTACCCATATAAGGATACATATAAAAGAAAAACCATACTTGTGTCCAACTTGTGGAAAGAAATTTGATTCAAGTACAAATTTAAACCAACATATAAAGAGGCATCAAGGGTTGAAACTGTTTGCATGTACACTTTGCCCAAGAAAATTTGTTAGTAAAGGTATGTTGTTCTGTCAAATAGTTCTTTGCATTGCACACTTTGTTCAGTACAAGAGTTTGGTGTGCATGTATATTTGCTTCCCTAGTCATTTATTGTTAGACTAGAAGAGATGTAGAGAAAGTAATAAAAGCTATTAACATTTTCAACTAGAAACCTGTAATATGTGGTTGTTTCCACAGTTTCAAAAAAAGAACGCTGGTTGTGCAGCATAAGGGCATCCCAGTTAAGTTTGGTAGGTATGTGGTAGATTATGAGGATATGACATTAATAACACATTTTCACTAGCTTAACTTTCGTTTTTATTTTTGTTGGCGTAATTATTTCTACAAAGTATATTATTGTAATATAATTTGAGTTTTAACTAAAAAAAAATATATAATATATCTTGCAGGTGAGTTGAAATCCCACAATGTAACTCATACAGGTGAAAGGTCTTTTGCATGTGAGCAGTGTGGCGCTACGTTCACCAAACGCACTTCTCTTGCCAAGCACAATTTGAGGCACACAGGTGTGAAGCCTCACCAGTGTGACACATGTCCAATGAAGTGAGTTCTGTTATACTGTACATGTTATTCTTATACTGTATTACTGTTTTATTGAAATCATTTTCAAAAATGTGGGTAATTAAAATATATGCCACACCTGTTAAGTCTTGCACGGTTCAGAATGAGAACCGATTAGAGAAATGGTTTGTAGATAGAAATTTGTCGTTGTCTCAAAAGATGTATCCAATTTACAAGGTAAGTTCTAGCCCAATAAAAATGGTTTTGTAATTCTCGGATTGAGGTTGAAGATTCTCGGACTGGCAGACAATGTGTATTAGAATGTAATCAATGACTTGACTGCTCTGTTTTATAAACCACACATATTAAAATTTTTATTTGGTAGTGATAGTGAAAATTGAGGGGCTTCTGTTAACACCTATGAATTGACATCAGTAACGTGAGTTAAAAACTAGTGGCGCTACCTGTTATTTAATTAATATATTATAATTTAACTCTTTCAGATTCACATGTAAAGACCACCTGAAGCGTCATTATCGCATACACACAGGCGAGAAGCCGTACAAATGCGATATGTGTGAACGTGCGTTCTCCCAGAGCAACGATCTGGTAAAACATCGTCGGGCGCATCTTGGAGATAATCTTTATAAGTGAGATTCCAAAAAAATATATTATGGATTACTTTAATTTTTTGTGCTAATGCTTGTGTGTAATACAAATACCCTTTCAAAGAAGACAGTGCTTTCATCAAGGCGACAGTGCTGCCATCTGATCGATGATAAAGGTGCCGCTGTCCATGACAAAAGACACTCGAATAGGGATTTTAGTTTTAAATAAACCATGCGTAACAAGATACGGAGGTAGTAGAAATCCATAAGGTGGTATATTTCACACAGTTGGTCACCTTCCTTTGGCTGTGTCTACTTCCTTTATTGTTATCATGTTATTGCAGATGCTCGAGTTTTCCATCATTGACTAAAAAAATGTACGAATGTTTTGCGGTTACTGTGTTGACAGTATGCTTATAGAATTATGTGGTTTTCTTGGATTGAAATGTTGATCTTTTTGTAATTTCAGATGTTCTCAATGTACACAGAGCTTCAGACTTAAGACCGAACTTCGGCAGCATATTTCCGACCATTTTATATCACAGCAGCTCGAACTGATTAATGCCCGGGATAAGACTGCAGATGATATACCATTAGACGTTACAATGAATGGTGTGGTTGAAGCATTACCTGAAACTAAATAACAGGGGACTTACGTCTATTTTGTACAAGAGAGTTTTGATGCAAGCAGTAGGATATCTCTACCATATCCTTACTGCTGGAAGTGGGTTTGGCATGGGAAGGTACATAGTACTATGGGTGCACTAGTTTCAGCTCATCATTATTTTTAGGTTTTATTACCCAGAAGGAACCTAATTTATTGTCAACCACAGTTAATTAATTAGTCAACCACACTAATTCTAAAACTCATATGGCTTAATAAAAAATAACAAAACCAACTGGGAAAATAGAATTTAACAGCTTTCTCATCTTGGTCATATTAATTCTTCCAATAAAATAGCTGAATTCTTTAAGGATATCATTATTACTATTAATGTATCACAGGTGAAGCAATAGCTTTATATGAGTAGTAACTAAAAGTGTGAAATTTTTCTTCATATAATTCTAGAAATTGGTTTTTATGTAAACAAAAATTTGGTTTACGATTGGCTTGCACAATCGTGGAATTGCACTGGGTTAATGGGGAAAATATTAAACTTTATAATATAAGATAAGCCAGCCAAACTTAAGTTTTGCTTTGACTTCCATCCTTAGCTATACCATACATAATTTTTAATAATATCAAATATTTTTATGTAAAGTGGATAATAAATCTTTATTTGTATAATAATAATGACTAATGTCAATATTTTATTAGTGTTTCATGGGATATTTTGTTGTATTATATTCGTCACTGTGAATTCTAAATTGTCTTTATTACTTTTTTGTTATATTACATTATCTTTTTGTTATTTCAATGTTACTTACTTGAAGTGTTATCTAAATATGATATTTTTATAAGTCTAATGAAGAAGCTATAAAATTATTATTAGAATGTATAAATTTATAAATTTACAATTAAATATGTATAAAATTATTGCTTATGCTTTTTTTCACATGTTCACTGTGTGTCCTTAGAAAAATCGCTGGTCAAATGGTCGCAAAATAAGAATCAGCCTGTTGAGACCTCATCTTATGTCACACTACGCGCTTCAATCGGGTCATGTAGGTACGGTGTGCAAAAAACGATTGATAGAATTATGTTGTTTTCACTTTCGTTTGAATAAAATATTTGTTTGCCAAATTAAACTATTGATTTATTTTAAATGTAAAGTTCGCGGATAATTTATTTTGATCATTAGTCTACCAGCCCTCTGTGGCCTTCTAATTTTTTATTAACAGCATTTCTCTCACACTGACAGAGAACGACAGTAGTCTTCCTGGAAGAGTCGTTGGAGAAGCTGTAACAGACGCAGGAAAACCTGCATGTTGCATGAGCCTCGCAGCGAATAGATTTGTACATAAATTAACATAAAACCAGAGACATGATGAATAAGCTACTAATTAAGTAGTACACGAAGGTTTTGCATATTTCGTATGCATGACTCTGTAACAAAATTTCTCGTACTTACACTGTTCATAGCTTATTGCCTAAAATATTAAAAAGGTAACGGAAATAAACTTACGATATCAATATATGGATAATAATTCCATTTTTTTTAATAGTTGTTTTTTTGTCTAAGTAAATGAGTGTAAGTAATTAAAAAGTTACTTGCATTACGAAACTTTAAAATTTAAAAAAAAACGTGGACATAGCCTTTAACACATCCAAGGCGGTATCAATAAGAATAGCGCACAGCTGCTAAAATGGTTTTCAATTTGCAAATGTTAACGCATTATTATGCATATTCATTCTGGACATTCTATTACACTTAAACGCTGTCTTTAGTGTAAAAACTTTATTATCAGTGCGGCTGGTAACGACGTATTAGTGAGCAGATATCTCAAATATGTTGGTACTGGACTTTGACCATAGACTGTGTTCTTTAATTTTTTAAGTATTTACATTTATAAAGTCTATTTCGATTTTGCACGAGATCACTGAAAGAAACAATATGAACCATATGCTCTGTTGTGTTTTTATTAAAATCTATTAACAAGTTAGCTGATAATAAATCACCGATTCGTTTTGTAAAATATTTGTTTATTTACGGTTTTATGAATTTCGGATGCTATTCTTCATATAACGTAGTAGGTATATAATTATATTTGTTACACTGTGTGCATCTGCTTTCCAAGTGACGGCTCGGAGCTTTGAACTTCACTATTGAGTTGAAGATTATGAAGATAAAGATTGGGTATCACATTTATAATGTGTTGTTATTTTATTATAATTATCATCAGCCTTTCTCAGTCTACTGCTGGACACACACGGTTTCGTTCTTTGTACGATTACTAAATCAAAACTTAAAAATGCAGGTATCCTTTATATGTCTATGTATGTGTATCTTATTGTTTCGTAAGTCTCTAGATAAATATATGTAATATATGTATCAAATATTGTAGTGTACGTGTCGTAAGAACGTGGATGCCGTTGATTTGAGGTCGCTCCTTCAGAAAATATACATATACCAACATGTGTTCCGTAATAGAAGCACTATTCGCAACTCTAAATTCTTAGAATTGAATAGATGTTTCCTTTTCAAAATTTTGCATAACAGATTTCGTTATTTAACAACATTTTTAGAATCACACGAGCTATTTCAACTGCGTTTTAATAAGTATCAGCGACATGATACATCAAGCAAGGATACAGACCACCTATAATTAATTATATGTCAGTGGTCACAATTGTTTGTAGACAGAAAACACCACATACTGTAGCCCGTGCACACCGTTAGCACAATTGTGATGCGTGAATATAACCAACAATCTATTATCCAACGATTGAAGACTGATGAAGATCAAACTTTGGTGAAAGAATGGTAATATCAAGGATCATGACACGTAGGTACTATAATGAAGGTAGGTACTACATGTGTGATGGAATATTTCTGCAACACGTGGACCGCGATATCTATAATATCCTATCAACAGACAATAATTGAACATCATGTGATCTGTATATTGGTATAGAATGTATGAATACTTTGTGAAAAAGATTAGTTTTATTTGAATGTAATATAAAAGGTACATATTGAAGACTTTCTTATTTTATCTATATTACAAAAATTTCCTCAATAAAGTGCACAACTTTTTTATATGCATAATTTGTACAAGGAAGTTCTGAATTCTACTGATCATTTTGAGTTAGTTACTATATTCACAATAAAATTACGGCAAGTTTATTTCGACCAATACTTACTTTATTATTATGTAAAGAAGCAAGAAGTTTATGAGTCTCTATATAGAGCAATAATTAAAGATACTTTTTTACGGCTATGCTGTTTTTCCGTTCAAAGCGGATCGCTGTCATACTATATACTTGGACACCTGTAAATGATCTGAAATACCTGGACCTGAAATCTGCCTACCTAGACCTGGAACAGAATGATAGCAATGGGATTGTTAGAGTTTAATGTTTTGTTTATATTACGTTCTAGTAGGAACATTAGTTAGTTTCATAGGTCGGCTGGTTAGGTTCACAGGAATCATGCCAGAACAAGACTATCAGTAATTTTAGGCTAATTAGTATTTGTCAGTATAAGTTCAGTTAGTATTAGCATCTTTGCTATTCGAGGCGTTGTTACACCTTCGGAGAAAGGTCGCGTCTAGTTTAAATGTGGACCGATAACCACAGCCTTTAGACCGAATTTCAGATTGTTTTAATAACCCTTGCTTCTGGATGGAAGCAAATATAATAGTGTGCATGTTTCAGACGAATTGCACAGATGAAGTAGTGTGACTTACTTACGTATGTATGCATATTCTAATGCATTTCATTAGCTCACCCTGTATTCTTTGGGATGAGAAACAAAAAAGGTGAAATATTGGAATTCTACTGCAGGAAGTCTCTCTGCCCACACGTTCGTAGGTATATACAGACGAGATGTTACCTATGTTCTAATATAAGAGTATTTGAGAGCAAGAACGTAAGCAAATTAAAAAGTTGCATTCGATTCGATTGCGGAACTTTGGAACGATACAGGCAGTCAGCGAGCGGTACTGTAGCCTTGACACTCTTGGAGCTTGCCTATGCCTTTAAGAACCTTAAGTACAAATTCCCTAAAGCGGCCAACTGATAGACTCATTTGTACACAATTTGATATTGATTATTGAGTTCTTTAGATCTATAACATAAAAGTTAAACTGTACCTACTGTTTCAATTTTCGTTACATTGCATACTGATCAAGGAGTTCCAACCACCATCTCTGGAGTCCAAGTCAACCTCACCTGCACGTGGTGCACCCTACAATAACAAACGAGGTTCTGGCGACCGACTGATTGCGATATAGTGCAGCCTAAGTAGGCACGGCTAAATGCCCTGGCTGCCGACGGACAGCAGCGCCGGCGGTGCGAAAACCTGTACCTTGCGATCTCGCTTTTCGAGAGGCCAATGTCCAGCAGTGGACTGAGATAGGTTGATGATGATGATCAATATGGTTTTGTGACCAAGCAAGTAAGTACCGGTAATAATTAAAATTTACTGACAAGGTTAACATCTGGTTTGTATAGCCTGGGCAAGGGTCCTCTGAAACAAAGAAGTATTTCAGATATGCAAGCGCTATAGAGGTTGACTGCGTTAGCCATTGGTGATATGATGTAAGTAATGTGGGGTTTGTCAGTGTGCCGTACTGGGCTAAATGGACTTTTAGTAAAGGATACAAAATTGGTATTTTACAAATATATATGACTCGTACTTTGCCTTTCATTGTTAATTGACTACGCATAATCGTATATAATAACAATGCGATATTATCGCATAAATAAATACCGGCATCTAACCGCACATGGCACAGCAACTCCGTTCTTATCACGCTGATCTGAAAGGTCTTTTTTATATAATTTTTGAGTCCAAATTGCTGAGGTAACTTAGGTCTTAATGCGTTTAGCTTAAGGGGTTAGCATTTGTTGTTTGGTGGTAGACTAGTACCTTCACTAGAAGGTGGTAGGGCGCAATTTGTTTCGGAAGCGCGCGAACGGCGCACGCGTCTTAATACTTTCATTTGATTTTTTTGTGTATGAATCGAACTGTGTTGCGTGAATTCTTCATTCTTCATGTTGAATGTTTGTATCAGTGGACGTTTATATGTAACACAAATGTAAGTATATAATAATAATTTCAAGGTAGTTCAAGTTGCATTATGATGTTATTTTTTGTTTTATTCATGTAATTTAGGATGCCAGGTATGTTATGAATATTTAAATGTAAAAAATAATATCTCAGTTAGTCTTATAATATTCAGTCAGCATTATATTCAGTCCTATTCAGTCAGCATAAAAATATTTAAAGGCATGTATTTTTACCGTTTTTAAATAATGCTTCAAATGTTAAGTTCATGAAAATTAATGATTTACTGTGACATACCCGTTTTAATTTAGCAGTACAGTTGAGAATAAATCTTTAGCCTGTTTATGATTACTTAACACTTTATTTAAGAAAAAAATAGTTATCAAAAAGTCCTAAATTTTTTTTTCGAGTTTCATTGGTAAATCTTGATGTAGTTTCCTTTTAGGTCCCTTGTCTACATTATTAGACGTAAACTTTTTTTTCTTTATTAAAGGGTTTTCAGGGATCAATGTTCGAAATAGGGGAGTGTTTGAAATAATTAAAACACTTAATTTTGTATTGAAAATCAAATTGCAATGCGGAATGTTAGTGAGGAATTGTTTCCATATTTGAATTCTATATACTATCAATAATTTGTGAACAATTATACAACAACAATTTTATTACTATTTTACTGTAAGTTTACTACAATTCTATTATTGTTTAATATTTAAATTCTAGTAGGTACTATCAACTAACAGCACACCAATAGACAGTTGCTTAACTGATTCGAAACCACAAGAATTTATTTTTTATCCGACACGGTAACAATAATTGCTTAATTCCAATTGCAACAATCTTTGGTGAAAACGTGTTGCATTGGATTTGAACTCAGAGTGCCGATTGCTCAAGTGCGAAAGTAACCGTGGCAAAGAAAACTTTTAATAAATATTTTGCAATCAGACTTCACGGGTACTTAGGACTAATTATCCGCTTTTTCTTTTGGTATTAATATCAATTTTTTCTGTCACTAAAATTTGTTTCATTTCGTGGTTGTTAACTAATTTCATTAAAATATTTTTTTGATCTTTTTTAATAAACGCCACTTACGTTCCCTAGTTTTGTGAAAAATAAGATTGTCCGACATTAAGAAAAAGAAAAATCTGGTTTAAAGTGGTATATGAGTCATATGTTAATTTAAACATTTGGTATATATTTATAAGTGTTATTAAAAAATCTATGTATCTGTAGGTAAGGCATCAACATAAAATTGTTTTCTGTATTAATAAAAAATTTGACTGCCTCGTTGGTTGTGTTGGTTGCAAGTGCGCTTGCCGATCGGGAGGTCCCGGGTTCGATTCCCGGGTCGAACACTACAAAATTTTCTAATTTAGATTTTCTAGTAGTGG
>DWMG01001445.1:0-15203 GCA_018244855.1 Elbella merops
GTAGACTCATACCCAAGCGGCGATATCCGCCGCGGCGTATGAACGACAACGTATTAATATTATACCGGGTTATGTGGGACTTTTACCACACTAAAACCCCTCGGTGGCCTTCCTCGACGCTAATAGGGGGGCTCCGGGATCTCCAATGGAACGGACCGTGTCCTCCTAGCACAATGCCCCAACGAGCCCAACACCCGTCACAAGCATAGTGCCTTACCACACACTTAGTCACAAGCTTAGTCACACACTCAGTCACAAGCATGGTGCACATACCGTTGCCCTTCCCTGCCCGCCACCTGAACGGTTCGAGCTCCCACTCTAGCCGCTCGCAATCTCGGAAGCCTCCTTTAAGTCGCCTCTTACGACAGACAGGAGATACCGTAGCTCTTATTCTGGTCCCGAGCTGCAGGGATATCAGGGATAGAGGGATATTCAATCCACGGGCCTAGCAAATTTTGGTTTTTCTCGTTCTCGAAAATGTGGTCATTTGTTCGTTGCTCGGCGATTTTTTTTGCGTCGCAAAACAACACGATTAGTTTTCGAAAAACTTGCATGGTCCGTTTGATATTTAAATTTAGATTCAAACAGCTGGACGATACGAAATCCTTTATGTATGGAGATAATACAAATAGTAGAAATGACTAAGAGGTGCATGCTACATATACTGCTTATTTATTTGTCTTAGGAGAATTGGATAAACGGTAATATGGGAATTTAAATGTCCACATGCGGAAAGTGGCTACTTAATGCTTTCTAAAACACTGTTTTATGTAGTCTACACCGTAGCACTAAACGGCAGTATTTTCCATAATCCTTGGAGCTTGAAAGGAAACATTATGAGAACGAAACAACTGAATGAGTACATTTAAATTATTTTATTAATATTATAGTATGATATTTCAATAAAATTAATTCGAAGTATAGATAAGTGTAGGTTCATGTAGTCCATTGAAGTTTAGCTGCGATAAATATGATTTAGTATTTTTTTTAATTAAATTAGAATTCACTTGTATAGTAATGCCATAAGAACTTGTACATTTTCAGGTTTGTCCGTAACATTGATCTATGTTTTAAATGTCACCATACTTTGAAGGGGACCTTGTTGCTATAAAAAAAACATGTTTGTCTTTTGTAAATCACATTTAAAAACAATGCTCAATAAACTGAATAATAAAAGTGATTTAAACATGTCCTAAAATTAATTAAAATGAAGTATTTAATCCCTCGTTGGTGCGTTGTTCGTTTAAAGTGGTTGCTAGGGCCATTATTATCGAGACCTCATGACTAGTTCGATTTACAGAATGAGCAAGGTGTTGGGATTGTCTAGCTTGAAATTCCCAGTAGTATGTGACATGACCTTCGTCTATGGATTTCCTGTTTTTTATTTTGCATGTAGAGAAATTCCGAGCTCTTTGAGCGACTTTGAGTTCGTGTATGAGGCCTACATAAAAGTGACCGCAAATGATGCATCACTGGTAACTCACATTGTTCGAATATTTTGTTGGACGACAAGATAGTTTGCTGCTTAAATAATTTTAAATAGAGTGTAAAAAAGAGTTAGCCCCAGTGTAGGCTGGCCTGTCAGTGTACGCAACGCAGTCTTGGACGGTAGTCCTCGAGGAACCGTACATCAATCGCAAAAATAACAGACCGACTGGCCGAACAGTGATTTGTGGCGATGTTTCTGAAAAGTCGATGCCTACGATGGCCTGCAATAATGATGATGATAAAAATAAATAAGTAAACGTTTGAAAAAACATGCTTGATCCGGCATGTTTGGTGGTCCGCTATCGGATTTTTTTATCCGCAGCTGGAACCTCTTGTCCGCAGCAATACCAGGAAAGCAATACGAGTTTGTTGTACAGTGATATCCACGCTTTAATACATAGACAAAATAGAGTAGACACACACATAGACTACGAAGGTTAACATATCAAAATTGAGTATTGTGTCCCATTTTCTTCAATTTGATAATTCAGTTAAAGGAACGAGACGGAAATCCACGATGTAAGCCTATCGCCCTCTCTTTTTTCTGCGTACTTGTATATGTATGTGAAAGAGAAGCGTTACCCTATTCGGCAATGTGCGTGTATCGCTGACTAAAATGAGTAGCGAGTACTACGGGAATATTCAATAAAATTATTATTGCCTATTTCCTTTCGACCGCTGAAATGTTGTTTTTTGAGCTTTTACATTACTGGCCTAAAATCAAAATATTTGTTAAAATGGACCTTATCAAATTATAAGAAAGGGCCCTGTAATTATTGTGCTGTGAAGTATCTCTATACTAAGTGATATAAAGGAGATCCAGCTTAGTTCGTACTATTCAGACAAACATATTTTATGAAATGAACAAAGAAATTGCCGACTAATGACTTACTAACTTTTGCCATCATTACCATCAATAAAATCTCATTATCGTTATCAACTGTCCATACTAAGTCTAAGCTAGCCTTGTCTCAGCAGTACTTGACTTAACACTTAACGGACGGGTTCCGTAGATTTACGTTTTTCCATTTTCACTTCCTCACTCTTATTAATGTAAAACATCTATAGCCGCGGGTAAAACCGACTGTTGGCGTGGCGACGTGTCGCTATATGATGGTTTATATATGTAGTAGTGTGTACGGTGTGGCGGTGTGGACATTTTTGAATTATTGAATTTTAATTAAAAGTACATACTTGTTAAAAATATGCCGTTCAAATAGGATTCATATATAATACTATAAACTCTTTCGCTTTTGTATACTTACATTCTGGGATTATAACATATAAAACGTAACAAAATCTGAAACATCACTTCTGTTTGTGTTCTTTATTCTATGCATCGCGAAATTTGACTGTTAAAATACCTGCTTGGCGGTCATGTTCTCCTAGTGATATTTTGTATTTTTGTCCATAGGCCTATGTTGGATTTACCTCAGCAATCAAACCGGACTTCCTCTTGTACCGGCGAACAACTTTTTCTTCACTCACTGGCGATGTAAAAAGAAGATGAAGTATATAAAATAATAGAGAAATAAATATTGTTTTTACCATTTTTATACAACCAGATTTGCACTGAATGACAACATCACTTAGTAACATTGTGACGTGTATCACTTTGTTTTTTTATAAAAATTGACATCACACATAGTAGGCAGAGGAGTGTAGTACACTCCTGTTCCACCAGTTTAAGCACCACGGAGCCTATTTATTGCCATACACTGGGCACACATCCAGACTCCGAGTCACTAATAGAAAATCTAAATTAGAAAAATCCAATAGTACCCGACCCGGGGTTTGAACCCAGGACCTCCCGACCGGCAGTCGCACTTACAACCATTCGATCAACGAGGCAGTCAGTCCATAGCATATTAAATATTTTTATAAACGGTATAAAGAGTATTTCTTGCACTAGTTCATTGCATTTTCCGCATATTTCATATTCTTCGGTTTGCCGTATTTATTTTTCTTCGATTTACAAAACTAATTTCGTTAAGATTGCTTGATTAATTTTCAAGCTTGCGTAATTGGTTTTATTAACTTGTTTTATTAGCTTTGTTGACCGTGCATTTTTTTTTACTGAGTTTGTATAATTAATATTTATGGAGGTTACATTATTAATTTTTATTGGGTCTACAAATTTTTGTTTTGGTCAGTTTGGATTTTAAATTCATTTCGTTGTTCACTTATTGCATATTAGCTTAAATTTGATTTATTTATTACAACTTTATTTACGAAATAATAAAAAAATGATAATAATTCAGACATATACGGGAATATTAAATAATTTTATTTACATTAATTGATATTACGTGTATGAATAACAATAAAAATATTTTATATTTTCTTCTCTTGGCTTTTAAACTACTCAAAACATAATTTTTAGTCAATCGTAGTTAATTGTGTTTTAAATGATTTTTTTTAATTGATTTATTTTTTTAATAATGAGAGAGAGCGCTTTCTTGCAATAAAATAGGCTCGAACAAAAATTCCAATCACCAACGATTCAGAATGTATTGGAGTTGTTGCACACATACTCGTATATATTACCCAACACAAGTATGATAAATTTTTTCGCATGTGCTTGTGCTTATCATACATGGATTAAATGGGATGGTAGCTTTAATGTAACGCCCTAATGAGACGTAATATCGAATACTCTGTTTGTGCAAACGAGATAGGGAACCCAAGTTTTGTAATTGTCAACACATACATACAGCTGTGTCTGTCGGGTAACCTCTCGTTCACGCTTTATACGGAACGCATGTGGAACTCGGATGGAAAGTATTATAAGTCAACGTAACTTCACGCCTGTAATCCCCGAAGAGGTAGGGAATAGGTGGTGAGCCTATTGCCATGCATCGGGCACATATCCAGACTCCGAACCACTACCTACTAGAAAATCTAAATTGAAACATTTTGTAGTGTTCGACCCGGGAGTCGAACCCGGGACCTCCCGATCGGCAGTCGCACTTGCAACCAATACGACCAACGAGGCAGTCCAATAAAAATAATAAAAAAATTACTACAAATAAAATAATAAAAAAATACTAATGCAAAATATATTTGAATAGTTAATTTAGTACTGACCTACAATGAAATACCACATGAATTAAAATGTATAACAAAATTATTTTTTTAAATTAAATTATTCAATAACTACCAACATAACTAACTTATAACATTTTTTTAAAATGAAAATGCCATTAGGCATTAAGTACGCCCTTGTATCCCTTAGCATAAGGTGTTACAAAAGAATAAATAAATAAATAGATAAAACTCACCCAACCTTACCATAGCAACGGTTTCTAAAGGTCGGCGGGTGTGGGTGTGGGTCGGTGTATGTAGGTGAGCATATGCGTGGCTGGCTGTGGTACATTGTCGAAAAAATATCATTATGCGTTTAAAAAAGAAAAGAGGAATTAGAGGAAGGGGAGAGATGTGAGAGTGTGTGCCGGGCGGAAGGGGATGGGCCGGCGAGGAGAGTCGAGGCGAGTGTGTAAGGGTAGGCGAAAAATTAATTTTGGATAACACTATCGTTTTGGATAGGATTATCGTAAAATCCCTTCTTAGTGAGCGTCTACATCCCAAAATGAATAACTATGCCAAATTTCAAGTCAATCGGACACATAGTTTCGCAGATCTTGTGATGAGTCAGTCAGTGGTATTTCGATTGTATGTATACATATACATGTTCACTGCTGGACATAAGGCTATGTATATATATATATCATAAGGAGTTTCCGTGCATCGCTATCAACCACCAGGCGATAGGCTATACATATGTATGTATTGTACGGACGTATGTGATAATCAGTGTTGGTCGTTATTGAAGGTCACATAAGCCATTTAGATTTTCCTTTTTGTTATTGTATTGTTGAAGATTGCAGTATTTGGTTTTGTTAATTCTTTTGTGTTGTTATAATTGTTTAGTTCCTATTTGATTTAATTTTGATTCAAAATTGTTAATAAACGGATTTACTGTTGTTTTCTTGTATTTCTTTTAATAAAATTTCACTTCAGATGCTAAATATATATATATAAGATAGCAATATAGTGAACTATTCATTGAAGCAGATTTTCAAGATTTGGCACCCAAGAAGGAGCACTAATATAATAAAAACTATAATAATAAAGGTGATTGTGTAAATCTTATAATTCTACTCTTATAGAGATAAGATAAGATAAACATTGATTCCATCACAAAGAATAAATAAAGAGAAATACAGAAACAAATCAACAATAATAAAAAGTAAGCTAAAACAGTATTAAATCAAACTAAGACAAATGTCTTATTTATGTCGAAGTGAATAGCAAACTGATTACCTGTAAGGCCCAACAAAGAAGACAGAAGATTGCCATTTATTGCCACGTAGCGTAGGACTCCCTCCAGCTAGGTGGAGTGACAACATACGCAGTGGCTGGCAGCGGTTGGATACAACGAGCCTAAGATCGATCTTAATGACGTGCCATCGGAGAGGCCTATGTCCAACAGCGGGCGGAAGTAGGCTGACGATGATGATGATTTATTGCCACGTCTAATAAATATTTCTGTTACTTGAAAATGGATTACACTAGATATTTCTATTACTTACCATAGTTACTGCAAACAAGCTGTATCCTTGATGTGTCATGTCTGCAGTCCTTCAATTCCCGCAGCAGGCCGCCTTCGCTCCGTTGGAAGGCCCGGTAAGACTGTGCCACTCCGTGCACGTGTTGCACATACTGTATGGGTAGCACGTGGCCACGCCCAGCCCGGGACCCAACACCGCCCACTGCTGCGCTTCTGTTCACCCACCTGGGGACAATGGAATATATTTCTGTTTTGACTAGTCTAACCGTAATTATTTTTTTCTCTTCCAATGTGTGGTGGGCTAGCGTTTAGCCGCGGTCGCGTCTGCTGGAAATTGCATAGCTTCAAGGAATTGTAGTGTATAGCTATAACCTTTTGTAGGGCATAAGTGTATTCAAATATATCATGTCATGCTTTCAGATTTATCTGATATTTGTAAACGCAGTAGATCAATTTTATTATTTTTAAAGATATGAATTTCACTTTACTTACCCATGTAACAAAGAAAGACAATGTAAGAGGTCATGGAATGTTAGTAATATCTTCAAACAACTTGCACAAAGTAATCTAGTCTCAAAGTAGACCAAATCTGAACCAAAGAAGCTACACATCTTATAAACGCACCTACAAATAATAAATTTCCAAGTACGCATTAATACTCGCAGATCATTTGAAACCCACGCAAAGTACTAATATTCGTGCTCATATGATTTAAATCGTCCTGAGTAGGTAACCAATTTACAAACCCCGGCTCAACAGTCCCAATCGCTAATCTATAATAATTATAAGTGTCAAAAAAGTAAAAACTCAAATTGGCAAGGTTTATAAACACTTACGAATATCCGAGCATAGAACAAAGTTTAGAAGCCGTGCTGTCGTCCAGAGTAGTGATGCAGGCGGGGAACCAGGACTGGTTGGCGGCTCGATACACCTGCAGCTCGCCTCGACCTACGTCTCCGTTAGCCTCACTTAGCCTCACTGGACAAACATCAGAAAAATTCATACATGACACCGATAGTAAACTGTTTTTTAATGTAACTTAAGGATTTGTGCTCGGTGTGTCGCAATAGCTTCACCACATATTCTATTGTGGGACGTATAGGTACGTAACTGGTGAAACATCACAGTGTCTTATACTCCTCCGCCTACCTCTTCGGACATTAGAAGCGTGATGTTACATTTGTAACATGGGATTTTCAGTAATTTATTGCAATATAAAATGCAACGTACGGCAATTCCTCTCATCCTGTCCCCAGGGGCAATCGACCCTGCCGTCACATAGGTGTGTTTGCGAGATGCATCGCTGGTTCCCGCAGTGCACGTCGCCACTGCGTTTGCAGACCCTGCAGTTCAACTCGTCGGAGCGGTCCGCACAATCCACGTGCCCGTCGCAGCGCCAGTCGTGGGGAATGCACCGGTTCATGTCACATTGGAAGCCGGTGGAGCACACTATTGATAAAGAAAAGATGCAATTCTTTATATATGTTCTAAAATTATAATTTTAGCATTGTAGAAAAAAATAGAACATTTGAAGTCGTGTTTTGGTCTTGTTTTCAGGTTTTCTCAAAAACAGGAGGTGGTATGGAAAATTGCCTCGAAAATGTTCGTCCTTGTCAAGTAAATTTAAACGTATATCAGAACAAAATATTGTGTAATATTATATTTAAAATCAATTTTTGTGAAAATATGAATCTACATATTACACATATATAGTAAAATATGAGCATCTAAATTAACATAGGTTCAATTGATCACATTCATCAGTTTTATTTACCTCGTATGGTCAGAAACAACCGTTCTTCCGCTCTTAAGGTTTTATTTATTGAAATATTCACTGGCCGTTATTGGTTTTCCCTAACAATATCAATACACTACCTTGTACAATAGATAGCATTTGAACTCACCAGGCTTAGCAGCTCGAAAGCGAGCCTCTTTCACCTCACGGTTGCCGAGACACACATCGGTGTCCGTGGACTCCGGGAATATCTCGCACTGCAGATAATCCGGCATCGAGAGACCGAACACTTCCAAAAAGAACCCGCATCTTCGCATCGTTTCTATTTTAACAAAATTTTAATTTGCAATAGTAATAAGTTTTGTCATTTTGAAGCAATTTTATGTTAGGTACATCTTGAAAATCTCTGAAACTGACTACTGCCGTAACAGACTTTGACTACTTCAAACACATATTAATTTATCATCCAAACTCAATTTCCATCGTAAACTTTTGACATAATAGAATAGCCAACCAGTTATGTAATTCAGATTAATCAAATCATAATCGACCTTTGTGTTTGTGAAGATTTAAATTTAGTGTCCATGTCGAGCTTACGTTGCAATGAACAGCACGAATACTCCTAGTAACAGTCTCTGACTTATACCAGTAGTATTTCAGTCCAGTTTAAATTTATTATATTAGAAAAAAGAAAATAACTTCGTTCGCATAATAAAGCAGCACATATGTAAATACAACAGTATGCAAATAAAATACTGTAATTATTAATGATAGTTATTACTATCAATAACAATACTCGCGCTTGGACACAGTAATGACGAATCATAAACAATAGTTTAATATTTACGAGGCGCAGTAATATTGAATGTTACGATTACTTCTAAAGCAACCAACTCATTAACATTGGTGGCGCAGACTGAATCGCACAATTTATCCATGCGTATGCATAATATTTTGTTTCATTGAGTTTGCGGTGCAGGGACATTTCAAAGGCATAATTTACGAGAATTTTCATGATATCCATGTCGCAGTAAGATAGTTAAAACCGTAATGTAGTTATATCCCTAGGAAAATAATTATAATACGGTTCAAGTCTAGTGATATACTTATATTACTGGATTATGTTTAGTGAAATGATTGTAGGCATGTAGTGCGGGGGTGCGGAGGTGCGGACATAGAAATATGTTTATTTAAAATGACACTTTTCAAGTCAGGTAAGAATAACAACAGAAATCTACATACACATTTGCAAAATTTCAAAGTGCGGTACGAAGTTTAGGTGAAACCGAAAGGAATCGGTTAGATTAGGTTAGAACAGGGACCAATAATGCACGAGCCGAGCGAGCGAAGCGAGGGTCCCGCGGCAGCGGCCGGCGAAGTGCCAGAACCAAATCGCTTTTGTTTCAATTATTTTTCTAATGTAGCACATCATATTCAAGTGCCCTGTGTAATGAATCATTATAAATAAACATATTACTATGTCCGCACTTCCGCACCCCCGCACTACACTCCTACAATCATTTCACTAAACTTAATCCAGTAATTTAACTACATATACGAGTATCACTAGACTTGAACCGTATTATAATTATATTCGAGATAGTAATGAATCGCTTTCGCATAACTATGTTCCGGTATATAATTATATTCCTAGGGATATATTTATGTTACGGTTTTAGCTATCTTACTGCGACATATAGGTACATATTTTCATTTTACCTTACTTTGGCAAAATGAGAAATTTCGTCACAAGTTACAAAATGACACAGAGTTATACACACATAATGAACTTAAACATCATATTAATACTAATTATTGCTTATATGGGCTCTGCACACCCCACAACGAGACCGATTCACATGAGGAAAAAAATATTGAGTTTATAGAACATTAATTGCTACAGTACGAAAAATAATACAGCTTGGTATTTAATTCAATATAATTGCTAAAAATATACTTGTATAAAAATATATTTGTTGTGATATCGTAATGCCAGGTCGGTTATGGGGCAGGCAGAAACACCGTGTATCAAATATCTCTCTCTATCCTATGTTTGACAACCTCAAATTTCTAAAGCCAGGATAAAAAGTTAGAAAAAGCAGAACAATTCTTGTTCAAAAACAGGACGCAGAAATATAGGTAGGTTGGTACCTACGTTGCTGGTGCAATAGTTATAAACATTTAGTGAAATAGTATAACTGAAATGCAAATCTTAATACTAACCATATTGAAACGCGATCATATGTAATTTATACATAACGTAACGATTTCAAAAGTAATACGCGAAATTTAGAAAAGTTGACATTAATAGAGCGCTGTGAAAACTTAGGAAGCTACTTACAAATTATCCAGGACATGTCCTGGGATAACAACAGTGGCAACTTTACTATAACCTTATACAGAATATATTTAAATACCCCACCACTACGCCCCAGACGTCACCAGAACACAAGAACTCAGTACATTAATTGTTCCCACACTACGTGGGACTCCTTGTTTTTGCTCCGACTGGAGACACGGGCAGAATGATAATCGGCTTTAATGAGTCTCAGATAAGTATTCGGACTTATATGAAATCAGGTATGTTTAAAAAACATCAACAAACCGCGAAATATTACACAGCCAATCCAACAGCATAATAGACAAGAAATTGACGTCAACTCGCCAATGAAAACATCGTTATCCGTTAAAATTTAATTAATATTTAACAATTTGCCTTATTATATACTGTTTACATTTAAAATATATACTTAAACTTAAAACAAATTACAATATATATTGTACTCACTTTTAAACGACAGTCGACAAAAGAATTTAAGTGTACAATTTAGTAAAAAACTACTTTTTTCACGAATTGTTAGACAAGTAAACGACAGCATACACCTCTCTCCCATGAAGCGTGGAAACCAACTGAGTAGTCCTGATTAATTTCTTTTTGAAAATGTCCCATGTCCCATTGCCTTAGCAACTGACAGTCGAGAATAGGCAGCATTCACACAAAACCATCTAAAAAAGAAATATTCTAAAGAATTATATTCCGTTGTCATAGAGGCAGTTTGGCAGTAAATACACTCGTTGAGTATCTGGAGCTTTAGTATAGTCGAAAAATCGACATAACTACATCAAGATAAGCATGTTATTGGTGCTGATATAATAATATTTTTTTTCTGTGTGTACATAAATTAAATAAAAATAATAATAATATTTTACACATATTGCAAATTTACTCTACTGTAAATATTTATCGATAATGTATATATTAATAACAGTGATACACCAACAATTACTAAGCTTAAACACTATTATAAGTCATTAATTAAAAGTATATCTAAATTGCTTTCTGTGATATTACCACAGCTGTATCAATTTGTTGTGTGTACACAGCTGAATAGTAAAATACTGTGTCTCTTTCTTTCACTTACAGTTTTATATTTCTATTTCCTTTGTGGAAATCAAGTATGTTTATATGTATATATTCCTTGCTAGTGTTTTTATCGTTACTCGATACTGTATATCGATATTTCTAGAAGTTGATGTGTTCAGCGAATACGTCTCTGTCGAGACATTACATTGTGTAATATAATAAGATTCCTTGAATTCATTCATTCATTCCATACGTATTTGTCGAATATTTATTGATCTACATTACATTTTGTACCCTACAACGTATAAAGTATACCACAAATAAAATTAAAAAGAACGATTGTGTATGGACGAGTGTGTTTTTAGGTCAAAGAAACAAAGTTATCGACATAGTCCAAAGGATTAGCAAGCTGATGTGGCAGTGGGCTGGTCACTGCGACATGTCGACTGCGACAGACGTCTTCTGTACGGCAAACGTAGTGTAGGACGCCCCTCAGCTAGGTGGAGTGACGATTTATGCAAAGTGGCTGGCAGTGGTTGTTTGCGAAGAGCTGAGGATCGATCTCAGTGGCGTGCAGTTAGAGAGGCCTGTGTGTGAGTAATGTTTTTTTGTATATGTCGGTAAATATTTCCAGAAAAAAATCCTGCGTGAAAAAAAATACTAATATTTTGTTTCAAGTATACGGACCTAAGAAATTAAAACAATAGTGTGTATATATATAATGTTTTGTTTTAAATCAAGGAATTTCTGTAACTCATAGAAGGCAATAAAACCATAGAGATATTACGAGTATATATAGAGAGGGGAAAACATACGGCTGCCTGTAAGCGGCAACGTCCGATGGTTTAGAAAGAGAGAAATGTTCAAGTTAACTATCTCTCTCTATATCAATATTGACGCAAATCACGCTAGTCCTACCTGTACGTGCGCGAGTAGAGAGAGACAGATAGTTAAGTTCATTTGCTCTCTTTTTTTCGATGGACACATTTTAGGCTGGCTCCCCTAATATACGTATATACGTATACGTATCTATGAATAAAACACGGCGATTAATATAATTATTTAATGCCAGTTATGACATACACGGCGGAAACATGGACTCTGAAATTGGGACTAGTCCACAAGCCAATGGTAGCTCAATGTGCTATGAAAAGAACTCAGCTCGGTGTTTCTCTGCGGGATAAGATCCGAAACGAGGATATCCGGCAGAAAAACAGGGTAAGCGACATAGCCGAAAGAGTTAGCGCGTTGAAGTGGCAGGGGGCTAGTCCCATATATTGTAGAAGTGATGGTCGCCGAGGCAGACAAGTTCTAGAACGGATACCACGGACTGGCAGGCGTACTGTGGCGTTCACTGGCCCGTTGGATCGATGATCCTAAGAAGGCGGCTGGTAGTGGCTGGATAAGATCTGCGGAGGATCAAGTGTTGTGGCACACCTTGCTGAAGGCCTATGTCCAGCATTGAAACGGAAAAGGCTGACGTAATGATTATGATGAATGCCACCTCTACACTACCAATTAATGAGATAAATATCTATTGGCAGTCTATGGCAGTTAATGGGATAAATGTCTATAATCGACACGATAATTGTGCGAGTTTTGTCATGATCATTTTTATTATTTGTCGTGTATTAGGTATTTGAAATAAATAGTCACATTAGCGTTGTGAACTTTAAATCATAGATTAGGTAGAATAGAATTGTTTATTTAATGGACATCTATAAAATAGTGCAAAAAAGGACGAACTTCTATTTTTGTGGCATTTTCCGCAAATTAACACCTGGTGATTATTTTAATTAAGAGAATGTTAATAGCAAAAATTTTTATTACTGCCCCTAGTCATTTTTTGATAAGATTAATTCATCGCGCTATGTTTTCAATGTTTTCATCAGGAGATAGTCGTAATTTTAGGTGTTAAGAATACATATAAATATTGAAACATTTTAACAACATCTTTCATTACATCAATGTAAAGCAAATATGTAAATATAATATATATATATCCGTACCATGTTTGCAGTTAATCATCCATATTTAGCAAACGAATATCATATTTTTTTATGTCCGAAACAATGGCTGCCAAGGTTTCCCTAAAAAAATTGACATGACATTGACAACTTATAAAAGTCACTTTTGAACGACGCCGAAGAATATTATATAGCAAACATTAATTTTATGGAAATACGTTTCGAAAAAATTATCTGACATAGGTATTTAAGTTTTTGTGCACTTTATTGCAGCTATGGCGGATGTTTGGCAATTTTCGCCATCGTCTCTCGAACTTCTTAATAGGTGTCTGAGCGTTGACACGAATTGCGGTCAAACCGAAAGGAAATGGAAACAACTATTTGGAAAAATTGAAATAGAAGACGAAAAGACAGAAAAAATGGAAGAAGAACAGGACGAAAGGATGGAAGACGATAGCAGCAGCATTGAGAGCATTCGGACAAGAATCGAAACGGCGAAATCTAAGCAATTTGATATTTTATCCGAGATATGTGAAGACAATAATTTATTACCGGTATTGATGGAGCAATTATCTACGGCGTGTGTGAAGAAGATTTTCGAAGATCTACTAGACGAAGTACAAATAGATACAACGTTCGTGGACAAATTCTTTCAGCAATTCTTCACCGTCAGTAATATGAAACGGTACAACGGTAATGTGGTGACAAACTCAATGATCAAAGCCCACAACAAATACCCTGAGTTGATGTTGCCATTGGTACAACATAACTTAATGGACGCTGACATACCAAGTGAAATTTTTGAAGGTTTCTTTAACACTGTTGATGTGGACCACTCGCAGATTCTTCAGACTCTGGCAGTGATCAAGCTCCCGCCTGAGGCATTTGTCACACATATGAAACCATTATGCATCCTTTATGAAAATAGTGATAAAACTTGTGAAATTCAAAATTTTATATTAGACTGCTTAACAAAGAGTTCTAGGAAATGCACAAGAGATATGACTTATGGATCTTTTCTGTTGGAATTCATGAAATCCTTGAAGAGGGCAGACACACTTGTGGATAAGTACTTTCTAGGTAAATTGCTGAGTACCCATGACACTAGTTACAAACAAGTCTGCTTTGAAATCTATCATGACCTTAAAGATCACTGATACTCCTGGACTTGGCTAGCGAGAGAAATAAACATTACCAGAAGGGTAGACTTCAATGTCACCGTCATAAGTAATGGAACATTCTGTATCATACTCAAGGCCAATGTTCTGCACAGGGGTTCCCTTAAGGTACATAAAGCTGCATCACATAGAGAGTACTATGTAATCTTAAATAAAATCAACCAATATGTTTAGCAGTACAGGTGGCATGAAGCCTTGTGATCTCCTTCCTGTGTGCCCACTGTTGGAAGTTTGGTCAAAAACAAACTGATAGTGCATAAGGATGCACAATAGGTGCGGCCTGTGATGCAATGGACTAATACAAAACTATGATGTGTGAATTAAGAATTCATTGTTTCACTTTAAACTAAATAAGCAATTAGATAAGGAACATGTGATACTAAACTCAGTGTAGTGCCTCAAGTGATATCCATCTCAACCACAGATTTGTCTTCCAAAGATAATTTTTGTTTTAAAGAGACATGTTTGGGTTATCACATTGCTGTGAATTAATCTGCTGTCAAACAGCACCACTTAGTTTATTTAGTGCAGGTTTGAAGAGTTCTGAAGAAACACACTAAGATGTCCATCATTTCTATTGAGTTCTTAGATGCAACTTAACCTCTGTTCTGTTCATGACTTCATAATCTATAAATTAATATGTGAAGCAAAAACTTTGCACCCCTTTTTAAAAATTTGCATGGACAGAGCAGTATGAAATTTGGCACACTTATAATTTATATAGAGAAGGTAATATGTATATTTATATTATTTATAAAAAAACACACATACACTGCAAACATACACAGCAATAGAAAATCAAATGTACCCTCTACTAACACCCTATTCACTTTTGCATGCCTACACCCACATGCACACACATATATACACACACTGAACAGAAATAAGTATATTCTATTTT
>DWMG01001446.1:0-15203 GCA_018244855.1 Elbella merops
TGGTTACATATTTTCTTTAAATAAGTTGGTCAAAACTGAACACACTAAGGTGTGCGATTTCTTTGCTCTCAAGTATATATTATATACTGCTACATTGTGTACTTAATTATTGTTACAGAGCATAACCGACAGACGTAAACAGTCAACACAAATGTTTTAATGATAACTAAACAGAGTAATACAACATTTTGTTCGGAGTGTTTCTCTTACAGCGATTGAACGTCTTACAATACTCAGTCCATACTCATTTCTTTTCTTCTTGTATTTAAAAGAAAATAGTGGAATAACTTTTGGCAGCACCTGTCAAAGACGATGGTGCTGCCATCTAGGCGACAGTGCTGCCATCTGCTCAAAAACAGTAAGGCCGGTGCTTTGACACTAGTAAATTCGTAAGCTTTGTCAAACTAAGCGTGATGCGCGAGAATTAAAATTCAACGTTGTCGTATAATTAATATACCTACTTTACAAGTCAAGGCGATGTGTTGGCAACATTTGTTATAACAAATATGTATCTTAAATATAATTATAAATAACACCTTTACATGAGTTTACTTTGGAGTGGACAGATGCCTTTGTTCTCAGCGATATTTAAGTACATAGTCTACAATTATATTATATATGTATTGAACGCGTGCTCGCGGCGCTTTTGATCAGACACAATTATCTTTTTCACTTAAGAAATATTGAAACATGTTCTGTATCAATTTTTAATAAGTATTTTTATATTTAAGGCCTTTTTTTTATTTCAAGTCTGATTATGACTGGTCAAAGTTTGCGTTTATTTGTGAATGGACAGAAAAGAAAATTATTTTCTACATTTCGGTCTTAGGTTTTAACTACAAAAAGCTAGAAAGAAATAACGTGGTAATAAAACACTTAAATAAATCTAAAATTTGTATTGAAGCTAAATTGGAAACTTAAATTTACAAGCCAATATACATTGTCTGAATAAAATGCCTCAGGATGTCTTAAACATTTTTTTCGAAGTTTCTAAGCCGGGTACAAAAAAATCTCTTTTTGAACTTTGAAACTGATTGTAATATAAAGCCTTTAGTAAAAGCTTTTAATAAAGGCTTTAGTAAAGACAAAGAAATTGGACTGTCTTAGAACGTGTCTTAGATAATAAGAACGGCCTAGGGCTCTTAATCTTCCACCTAAACATTATTGAGGGAACAATTTTTCCTAGAAATCATTTAAAAAGTCTCCCCACACAGGTAGGCAGAGGACTATAGTGCACACCCAAATTTCACCAGTTAAGTTTACGTCCGACCCTACATGAGGAGGTGTGGGGTGAGGGGAAATTTCAAATTAGAAAAAACCCAATAGTGGCAATTGAATAATCGCGTAGTCAATTCTACATCATTTTCTACTGTTACAAAATTTTCTATTGCATCTTAATATAATGAAAAAACAGCCATATCATTCAATCATCATCATAATCATCATCATCGTCAGTCTATTCCCGTCCACTACTGGACATAGGCCTCTTTAATGGCACGCCACTGAGCGCGACTGTCGATCGGGAGGTGCTGGGTTCAAATCGCGGGTCGGGTACTATAGGATTTTTCTAATCTAGAATTTCTAGTAGTGACTCGGAGTCTGGCTGTGTGCCCGGTGTTTGGCAATAGGCTCACCAACTATTCCATTGTGGGACTTAAACGTAACTGGTGAAACGTGGGGGTGTACTACACTCCTCTGCCTACCACTTCGAGGATTACAGGCGTGATTTTACGTTTTTATTACATAAAACACGTAGGTAATAAAATGTAACATACAGCAGTATTCTCAATTAACTAATCAATTAAATAAGACGAAACGAATACTTACACAAATCTGACTGGTAATTAAGTCAGTTGAGGCATATGAAATATAGTGATTATGTTGATGTATCATCCAAGAATTATTTTACCGTGTTCTAACACTTCCCTGTTAGAAAATCTTGTGGTTTATTTTTAAAGCTAATAGAGTCAGTGATATTCTACATATATGATTATTAAATCGAGTGCCAACTAACGCGACTAGCATATATTTTACTTTGTCATTTTTATTAAAGATGAATATTAAGAAAGTACCGTGGTGGGTTGCCTTATTATAATTTGTATAGGTAGACTCAATGTAAGTAACAAGAGAATTATAAAATATTTATCTTACTGAGAATACCACAACTTAATTAGACACAAGGCGACTTCAAAATACAAATGCAGACAAATAAGTGAAAATATCACAGTAAGTAATAGTTTGAAAAAGACTGAAACAGGCATCTACTGATTGTTATGGCTGCGTTTGTACTTTCTCTTCAACAGCCGAGCCATCCAGGCCTACTTGGTAAATGCGTATGGACGTGATGACTCCTTGTATCCAAAGAACCCACGTCTGCGAGCTCTGGTTGACCAGCGACTCAACTACGATTTGGGCACTCTATATACGCGATATTTTGCACTATATGTAAGTCTATTATAACATAAACACATATATTGACATACATATACATATATACGGGTACTCGTACCAATATCTTATCAATATATCAATGTAGAAACGCAAAATATTATTTCTCTTTCTGAGCATTCATAGCTATACCTACTTGGCAATATACATATACCTAATATTAAGGTTCTTATTTCGAAAATGTTATGATATTATAATCTTTGTTTATACTATTGCACTTGTATTGTCATTGTATTTCATTTGTAATACTTCTTAAAATTGCACTTGTAATCATAATGTATTTGTATTGTATTTCTAAACCCTAATTGTTAACTGTAATTTTTATTGTTTGTAATTGTCAGTGTGATTTGCATTATACAATCCGGATCGAGTATCCGAGCGTAACGGACGCGGTCAGGTGTTACTGATGCCATCGTCGGTGGGGACAAAATTATTTACAAAAAAATGTTTTTCATCTCGCCTTGTCTGTGCGAAAATAGATATTTACTGAATCTTCGCAAGTTACTAGAGCATGCTAAATATTTATTTACAATATCATACTTTCAAACTTTATTATTATAGATAAGATTTATTTGGAATTATTATTCACTGTGTGGCACCTTCGTGTAATATTTATGCCTTTTTTCATTGGAGGAGCAAACTGAATAGGTACTAAAACTTTAAGAGCTATATCGACAGCTAACTAAACAATACTAAAAAAGCTATAAATTTTAACTAAGTAAACATAACAAATTATGATCGTTTGTAAAATGTCGATAGTTATAAACGTGAAAAGACGTGAGTAAACCTGCACGCCTCTCAATCTATAGACCATTTTGAAGTTCTCTAAAGTGTACTAAGACGTGTAAAATCTGCAAAACAATTGACCATAATGGGAAATTATATCCTTCAATTCTCGTTAGAAACTATTAAATGATTGTCAATGTTTAGTATTGATATATATGTATGTATTATATAGGGCCCTATGCTATTCCACGGTGATAGTTACAACGAAGAGAAGGCGGAAAAGCTGAACGAAGCACTTGGATGGCTGAACACTATGCTGGAAGGTCGAGCGTTCGTAGCTGGAGACAATCTTACCATCGCTGATATCGCCATTGTCGTCACTTTGACAAATATAGATGTAAGTTACTTTGAGTACCAATTTTATGATCGATGATCGGCTGTAACAGAATCATTGTTGCAAATGTTGCGTTAGAAGTAGCAATTGGAAATTATTGTGGGGCAGTGTAATGGGTACATCTGGTTTTACCGATTAGTGTTTTTTTTTTATTAATTTTCTTCATAATACACACTAGTACACACACGCGTGTACTTAGGTACATCCGAAGTAACTTTTGTCCGTGTATTAACAGCTTCGCAGTTTGGCGAGTTTTGTGTAATATACTTATATGACCTTTTTTAATTTAATAGATTAAAAATATCTCGTTTTGGTTGATGTAACAAAGGCTGGTATGATTTTGGAAGAATCAATAATTTTGCAACTGTACTAAGGACACAATACGTTCCCATTTAGGGAATTTGGTAATAGAATTTTGTTCATGTATTGAAATTATTTGTATATCAAACAATTTATTTCCAAATACATACATATATCAAGACAACGCTATTTCTTTTTCTCTTACAGTCAGCAAATTTGCTAAGAACTTATTTGCTAAGAACCCATGGTATCTAATATTTCAATACTGGATTGATTACTCGTGTGATTAAAGATTTAAGTTCTGAAATATTATAATGAAATAAATTTAAACAATTCCAGACATTTGGCTTCGACTACAGTGCTCACGACAACGTCACAAAGTGGTTCGCTAGAACGAAGAAAGCCTTGGAGCCCTACGGTTACGCAGACATAGACCAAGCAGGCGCCCAAACGCTGGCTTCATTTTTGAAAAAAGAGTAAACTATTAACAAGCAGACGAACATTTGCGTCATAAAAGAAAACGAAAATTTTATTATTAATTATTAACACAATCTAAAGAACACTTATGTTATTTATTTAAGTAGGAAATTGTTATGATTGTGTTATTTAAAAAAAGTAGGGACATAATAATAACTAATGGCTGTTTCTCAAATTAGTGATTAGATTAACTGTAAGAACTGTTGGAATGTCAAGTTGTAACAATAAAAGTGTTTGCCAAACAGCTCCGCTTATTATTTGCCTTATCGGCTCTGCACAGCGTGTTATTGGAACCCGTTACTGGATGTAATAAAGTTAGCCAAATCATTGTATGCAACCGACGGCAGCAAACATCACGTGTTATTACGACGTCGATAGACATTTTTTAATTTTTGATTCTGTATCAAAAAAAAAAAATCATAAGTATCATAAGTATTAAGCTGGGTTTAAATTATATAAGTTACAAAATTGACATGGTTTATTTTTTAATTTAAAGCATCTTTTAATATAGCCTATAACACTTGCACAAATATCAAATGCGTATGTTAGCATTTATGGTAGCTTGCTAATTGGCTAAGAATCTATATACCTACATGAGAATGAAAATCTTTTTAGACGATGCAAATAAAAATAGTAACAAGTTAATAGAAGATGATTGAGCGTCCGGTCCCACGTGAACATCCTGCAGTTAAAATGAGGCGTTTAATACATAAAAATGCACATGCGCCTCTAACGGGACGTGTAGTGGTGCGTTTTGTTTTCAAAACAACATTGTCTTCCGATTGTTCCAATTTGTAAATTCCACTACAAAACGATCAAACAGTACGCAGTATTCACAAACAACGAGGGAATACTGGTATGGAACAGTACTGAGGTGTAGTCTCGACGCGCCTAGACGTTCGCTGCTGTAACGAAAGCAAACTTTATAGAAGCGAAACGTTGAAAATGTAGTTAGTGGGTGATCTGATTTCGTGAATACTTTATTGTGATATTCAACAACAATGCTGCTTTTTGTGGGTATTATTTGCCTTTTTTATTTATTGGTCATTTTAGAGTAATAAATATAAGAAATCAAGTTTTGATGAACAATACGAGAACATCAGTGTTTAATTGTAATATAATTGTGCTTCTGTAGCTCTGGGTTGTGGTTTAGAGGACGTGGTACTTTGTTTAATATTAACGTTAATTATATTTTTTAATTTAACGTATTGAATGTACCGTCATTTTATCATTAAGTTTTAAAATATTATTTATATTGTTTTTGATATCATGGAACAGGATACAAAATTAAGTGGTATTTTCAAAAATTATGCAATAGATCCGTTTAGACACTAGTGGGTATGATCTCTATTTAATAATACCTGCGAACAGCCTATTGTTACCAGTGTGTTATAATAACATGATATTAGATCGTGCCGATTATCCGATGTACATGGGTATAATGGTTCTGTTTTAGTGTTATTAAAACACTATCGACGCTTGCGTGTGGCCTTATGGCTTATACGAATGACGTTACTTCAACCAGCTGTAACTGTGCATGTTTAATTATCCTTTACAGAAATTAATATTTATGGCATTGACGTTAAACGGATTAAACTCTGTCAAATTTCAAACAAATCCTACATCAGAAATGTCAATAGACGAAAAAAATGTGAAAAGTAACAGGACGATGGATCAGTCAGACGAGAGCGGACATGAAGTAGACACAGATGTAGAAGACGTCAAAGAAAAGAAATTTTTAGACGATGCCATGAGAACAGTTCTGGATCCAAATGAAGTTATAGTTAAAACTGAAGATGTAGTTGAAAATATTAAAATTCAATTGGAAGAACTGGATAAAGAGAATGCGACGTTGGAATCATTTATGGATGAAATGGACAAATTAAGTTTAGAAGTATGCAAAACCTCGTCTGAAGCTTTATGGTCATATGTAATGGATATCAATAACGATTCAAAGAAAAATGTCATGGTAATGTAAATGTTCTTCTTTTTCCTCTTAATAGCGATACTACAAGGCTTAAACAAAACTAAAAATATTTTTCAGATGCGAATAGCTGCAGAAGAAGATGAAACTAAGAAGCAATATTGGAATATAATAAAGCAAAAATACTTAAACGACATTCGGATTGAAAACGACCTAAGAATGAAGCGAAAAATTAGAATAATCAAGGCAAGAGGGACCAACGTTCAGATGCCGCAAAGTAAGGTAAATATTCTTATTTCGAACTAAAACTATTCGATTTAGATTTGTTTTGTCTCACAATGCCTGTAATAATGTTCTTTGTGTATTCATGTTTTATGAGTGACTGAATATATAAATCAACTTTAATTTTCTCATTTGTTTTCTTTACCATTTTACAGCAACGTGAAGAAATTGACACAATGCAACGTATATGGAGCAGGGTTACAGTGTGTGCATACAATGTCACAGATTGTAACACAGAACATTCAAGAACAATGAATGGTCAGTATTTGTAAGTCATTTAACTAAATACCTACCTGTAGTCATTGTTGCGATCCAATAACGAGCGATGTAATCAAATTAAAATTGTAAAGTATTATGTCTAATGATAACCTAATGGGCCTGTATTGAGAGAAATAGGTATGTAACTAATGCAATGATCACTAAATATACTCTAGTGGTTCTATTCATGAAAGGTGTACCTACTTCTGAGCGTCTTAATAGAATGATTGCCCTATCATCGCTGTGTAATTTAATACTGCAAGCGTGGGATGTTTCCTTTACATGAGTTCTTTTGATGTCAGTTTTTATTTTAGTACCATAACGTCAGTTTGACTTATTTTCCTTAATTGTTTTAGTTACTTCAAATAGTCTATTATTATTGGGTTCAGTAAAGTTTTATGTTACATTTCGAATAAACGCAAAATTACGCGAAAAACGATAAGGTAGATAGTGGAGTGTAGTATTATTAGAGCTATTATTAATAATTTTGAGGTCGAAAAATTTCTTAAGATCCGACCGGGGAATGGACCGAGCATCTTTAAATCAGAAGACGCGCTTGCAACCACGCGACAAATCAGGCAGTCGCGGTATTACGATATGTAAATACCTCATAGCTTTACACAAACTTCCACCGTCTTTCAAGTAATTTTAAACTCCATTCTATAAGACCGAACTTTCCAAGTTTTTAAGTGAAAACGTTTTTCGTACAACTTATTATCTTGAGCGAGGAGTCGAAGCTTATGAGGCAAGATATCACAACTGATCTTCAACGGCTTTTATGTAACTATAAAAGAGCGATCAGGCCGCGACTTTGTTTGACGCAATACGACGCCCTTCCGGGTTGTTGGTTCAGATCCGGATACATTTGCAATATTTATCTCCTTCAATTGGTAAAACCCATAATGATACCGTTTTCTTTGGGTTTTTTCGACAATTTTCACTGAGTTAACATCTTTTGAATGAAATTTTTAGGTACTATAGCTGATTTATTCCGATTTCTTCAAAGGTTCACACTATGATTTTCTTGGTGTCCGGAAATATTTCAAATAATAACAATGTAGTTTATGTTGTGTATTGTAAAAAGACTCAAATAATACAAAAAAGGAGCATAGTGCTCCCTCATATAAATAATAACTAATGAAACTCGAATTAATAATAAGTATTTAATTTTAGCTAAATTCAAAAATGGCTAGCCTTCTTGTGTGGCATAACCCTCTTCACGTACTCGTATGCTATAGCGGATATTAGTACTTCTAAAGGACCGTATTTAGGCCAGGGTCATAAAAGTATTATTGAGAATTGGTAAATTTGTATTATTTAATATGTCTTCATAAGATTCTTTTTGATTTTCCTCAAAGAATTTTAGTAATTTGTTATCGATTATCAAAATTATTTAGGATCGAGTAACAAAGAATTATTTCATTAGTCAACAAAAAACTCGTAAAGTATTAGTTACGATTTAATAATTAAACATATTGGACTATTCTATGATATTTACCTTCATTCCAGTACTATCTTTACATCATTTATTTATAGCGAAGGTTATGAGGCAAGAAATATTTTTTAGGGTACAAATACTAATTGTAATTGTTATTTTTATGTTTCTTCCTCTTATAAAACTTATATTGTTGAACAGTGATTCTTTAATATTCCTTCGGACTCACCTCACATAATTATTTTTTTGGAAATGATTACTGATTTTTTTTCTTACGAAGAAAAATAGGTATGTGTTTGGTATATGCATATTAAATTCATACAAATTCATACACTATGCATAAAATTTTTGGCCATTATCGAATAAAAACACATTAATACTATATATAAACTGCCTCTATGCATGCTAGTGTATTCGTAAAGACGTGTTTATCGTATTTGTCCCAAATCCATAGAGCTTCGAGGGCTGTCCTCAAACTGGTTTAATTTTATTTTTACCCGACACAACCACTACATTAATGTGATTACGTTACATCTGAGTGTATTTCGCTTTTTATTTTCAGATATAATGTCTACATTTAAAACTAGTAACAACACTAAGGAATTGGCGTACTATTGGAAAGTGTATCGTGACAATACTGGGAAGAAAATTCGGCCGATTTTTAAAGATTATGTCACAAGAATGAATAACGTTGCAAAGGATGAAAATTTTACTGACGCTGGTGAAATGTGGCGATACTCTTTTGAAGACGAAGATTTTATCACCACTGTAAATCGCCTGTGGTACGAAATTAAACCGCTTTACAAATTACTTCACAATTACGTTAGATCCAAATTAAAGACATTTTATGCTGAAGAGTTCCAAAATAACGATGATATGATCCGCGCTCATATACTCGGTATGTATTTATAAAGTTTACAAATCTAATGCTGACTTATTTTAGTGTACTTACATAATTTTACATGTTCGTTTTCAATGAACTTTCGATATTGTTATATCCTTTTGTTAAGATCTATTTAAAATTTAATTTTACTCAATAAAAATTGGTAAGATTAGATCTTCAAAATGACATTTCTTTACCATTTTATTTGCATCAGTCATTCTTGTCTATGTTCTGGCTTGATAAGGTTTTCTTTTCACAACAAAATCTACTAGAAACTACACTTCATCTTATCTTGAAGACTTATTAAAAGCTAAACATGAAAAATGCTATATGTGTATTTTCTGTTACATTCACAAGTTTCCAATTGCGCCTGAAATATTTTAATCTGCAACATTCACATTAAGAATTTTGTGTCTTTTCAGGCAATCTTTGGGCTCAAGAATGGCAACAAATTTATCCAAAAGTAGCATTATATCCTGATGTACCACGACCATCATTATTAAAAAACAAGACTTTGGATCCAATGGATCTCTTTGATGCGGTAGACAAGTTTCATCAATCTTTGGGATTTCAAACTGCAAAGGAGTCGTACAAAGATATTGTAAACACTGTGGCCACAGCTAACTGTTTGCCATCGAGCCACGATATGTGTGACGGAGTTAATTATAAGTAAGGCACTTCCCGATAGCTGGAAACGGATTTTACTGAATTAAAGTTAGAATTGAACTTAATAGGAAATGCAATAATAACAAGAATGACAAATTCTTGAACAGCCAGTCCAGCCATTAAGTTGGAGAACAGCTTTGTTAAGAGATCATATAATACAAAAGTTCAAGTACGTTAAGATTTACAACCTTGTATCACAAACTAGTTGGCTGTGGTTGGATACGAAGAGCTGAAGATCGAACTCAGTGGCGTGCCATTGGAGAGGCCTATGTCCAGCAGTGGACAAGAGGAGGCTGATGATGATGGTCATGATGATGATCGATTCATTCATCTATATTGCATACTGATCTTATGAATACAATTGTAACTGTCTACCTCTCTATCATATTCCACGTACAAATTGTTGAATCGATTTTGTCGTTTGTTATAGATGTCGCTTGAAATTTGGAATAGGATACTGAACACTTAAAATATCTTTTAAAATCGTAACCTAAAACAGTAAAACGCGGAAGAAAGAATGCATTTGTGTACTTATTATTTAGGATTCCAAACGACGTCTCGGACAGCGTCTAATATTGAAGATAGATTAGAAAGAAATAAGCAAACTTCTTTAATGCTTCTTATATTTTAGTATCAGATATTTACTAATAACAAAAATATAATAAATTTTATGCAGTCGTTGAACACATCAAGATTGATCAATGACTTGGCTGCCATTGATTACGTCAGTATGTTAATAATCATGTTTTTTTCAGGATTAAATGGTGTAGAGGCAAAATTACTGACGTAACTGTTGGACTGTCACGGGCAGCGAGACTCCTGAGCCATGTGCAATATTTCAAATGCTATAGTAACTTACAACCCATCTTCAGGGATGGACCTATGCCAGGTACGTAAAAATGAAATCCCAATAAATTTACTTATTTAATTAGATTCACTGGTTACTGAACCTACCTACTAAATTTGATACATTAAGTAGTCCTAAATGTAAAGTTAATACTAGAGGTAAAAATTTGAAAAATGAAATATACGAAAAAGATTATAAGGTTAATTTTCGTAAATTTACATATTTAATCACCGAAATCGTTTCTAAGCCCGCATTACTTCTGTCTAAATTTTATCTGTTATTATTTATTCATGACAAAGAACACATTGAACCGTTGTTGTTAATGTCTTAAAGACATTTCAGAGTATACATACCTCGGGCTGATTTTGCAGTTAAGTAGAAACAACTTTTAAACAGATGCAAAGAGAAGGATTTCGTTGGACTTTTAGTTTGGCAAACTATTTAGAGTATTTACGTCATATATACGATAATGTTCGAAAACAAAGGTTTTCACTCAGTGCGGTCGTCTTGACACACCGAGTTGAATCCTGGATATTCACAGTTCGACTAGTTCAACAATACAGAGTCAGTTAGCGAGCTATGGAACAAGAGGTGTTTTTCCGAAAGGTAGAATCCGCAATGAAATTATTCGACGAAGAACTCAATACAGCTCAAAGGGTAACCTGAAGTAACAACGGGCTTGTCATATCTACCTAAGAACTGATAACTGTAGTACTAAATAAGTTCTGTATTAGTCACTGCTGCTCAACAAATATATTGTTGGATGCTCTGCAGCAAATTGGGATAATAAACTGCAGATGAAAGCTGGAAATGGCAAGACAAAGGCAAGAAGTGATATTGATAATTAGTGGAAGCCTATGTCTAACAGAGGACTTACTGAAACTTGTGCTGGTAATAATGATAATAAACTCAAATTAAATTTGATTTACAACGTAACCAATTTTATACAAACGCCTTCATATTTTCAAGATTTTTGAGAAATAATCACATAGCAAATGTAACATATAAATATGTTCATGGTAAATAATATAATTAATTAGTTCCGTCATGTCACCATTATTTACAAGCATTTGTAACTGCGAGTATTTACGTGCATTCGTGTTCATAAGTATTATCCATCTAGAATCCATTTCAACAGGCCGGCGGACGGTTAAATCATGAATTATTCAGTAAACCTGACCAATACAGTAATCGATTGTCCTAGGACGATCGTTTACTTGCGTAAAACGTGCAGTTAGCAACAAATCCTCATGACGCCGATTAGATGAAATATTCACATAATAGTAGCGTTGTTGTAATGTTCATACTATTGTGTAATGGTTATAAAACTGTATTAATAATGCTCGACGTATGCTTATAAGTTATGAAATGGTTTAGTACTGTAAATTATATTAAGTCTTGTCTATCAATAATTTAATATTTTATTGCAAGTTCAAATCCTGATTGCCTTGTCAGTCAAGTGGGCAGAAAGGCTTCAATTTTCGGTTCGGATGCTATTGGATTTTTCTCACTTAAAATTCCTAGTAGGTGCTCCGGGTCTGGGTTTGTGCCCGGTGTGGGTCATCATCTATATGGTCATGGGACGTATAACACAACAGGTGAACGCTGGAAGTGTACTACAGTTTTCTTAGTACCTCCCTTCTTCTCTCCTGATATTACTGTTCACGTTTTTTATTATCTGAAGTAGTTACTATATGTTTTGATGTAGTATTTAAGAGTTGAGTCAAGCAACCAATTCAGTTCAGGTAAAACTTACTTATCTACTTATTACACTGTTATATACCTATATATAGCCCCATTTAGGCTGTATTTGACTCCATCTTAAGAAATGGGAAAGTTATTTTTAATCGTTTACATTTATCAACTTGTAGCAAGGTAAGATTTTCTATAATCGTCAGTTTCCTTTGAGAACTAGCGTAATTACACCTAGAACTTATTTATTGCAAATTTATAGATTATGTTATACTGTATTTGACATTTTAAGACCCAGCTCGTACGATGTACTAATATAACATTTTACTCTTGATATTTTATATTAAAAACACACACACAGACACAGACAGTTCAATGAAGTAATTATGAATCTCATTAAACCAGCTTAAGATAATTATATTTCAATTTAGTTTTAATACTTTAGATGTATTTTTAATACGAAAGATAAATAAGTGTGGGTAAGAGATTGAAATAGTAATACTGTAAAATATAGTCCATTACAGGAATCACGGAGGCGACGCTTATTGACGATTGTACAATCGAAACATCGTACAGTCTCATATATTTGAAATTTCATGTATGAATACTATGTAACGCTGTTTCATAGTCCGCGACATAATACTCTTTAAGAGATTATTAAATATGTTTAAGGAATACTGATTGGTGTTGTTAATAGCAGAAATTGGGCAATTGATAACATTAAAATCAAGTGCAATTATTAACGATAATTTTTTGTCTCTTCACCAAAATAGAAATGGGCCCTTTATTATGCTATTGCATATAATTATCATAATTATATTAAATATTAATATATTATTTGTTGTTCTTGTAAGCGTATTATTGTCAATAATGTCGTTTGAAATACGATTTTATAAAACTGTTTCATTCATTTTTAGCTTTCCATGATGCAATCTCCGACATAGCGGCGGTACAACTGACCTCTCCACTGCAAATGCAGACTTTGAACTTCACGGAGGTTACCACCGGCGAGAAGGCCATGATGAACCACCTGCTTTGGCTGGCGTTAGAGAAGCTCCCACTTATGGGGTATGCGTACGTCTTGGACAAATGGCGCTGGGATGTTTTTGCTAATAGCACTATGAAAAATTGGAACGAATATTGGTGGGAACTTAGGTACGTTACATTTAAGTATAGAATACTATTTAGAGTCTTCTAGAAATTTAGTTCTTAGCAACTGTCACCCTTTGCATTTTTAATGTTGTGAAATTAATACTTTAAAATCCTCATTTTTTAGACCGCTAGTGCTAATAGACAATAATTTCCAAGGACACTGACCTTTTGGCACCCTTAATCTGGCACTTTTTTTCATATACATATTGTGTCTCTAGTGCATAAGCACTAGAGGCACAATATGTATAAATATTAGTGATAAATTTTCTAGAACACCGTATGTTAGTTCCCTAAGCTTCTAAGGCTAGTCCTTCAGGATTCATGATTTCTAGTCGTTTCCTATAATCGCAATTTTGAATAACTGTAATCGTCTAGTTGTGTATTTAATCGGTCCCTAAGCCTTCATTAAGCGATCACAATACTTACGATATTTATTCTTAATTGGAAAAGCTCAATGATCCAAAAGTTAGTTGGTCTAATTGCTGTGCCGGAGCCTGAAAGTTTCATTCCTAATCCAAAAAAATAATTTGCTATAATGAGTAGGTCAATGTGACTGTTTTGAGCATGGGTGAAAAATATGTATATTATCGTTATATGTATGTTTACCAGCAGTCTCGCTGTCACAGGTTAGTTTCATGTTTGTGTTTGGCTGGCAGTGTATTAAAATGTCCTAAGATATTTATTAATATGGTTTGTTTTTATTCGAAGTAGACTGCCCGTAATTCTTAATTTGAAATACAGTATTAATTTCGGAAAGGGAATACTAACACTACAGTGATTTCGTCGTAGCAACAATAACTACGAGTATCATCATCATCATCATCTAAGGCGTTACAGCTGCTGGTGGCCCTTAGCCTGGTCCAGTAACTGCCTCCAGACCGATATGTTTCTGGCTTTCTCTATCCAACTTTAAACTTACTTCTAACAATAAGTATACTTGTGTTTAAAAAAAACTGGTCTTCAAGTCGGACTGAAATGTGCTCTCGTTCTATGCTGGCCATGTACTGACAAGTTTTTTGTTGTTCAGAATGTCTATAAGCTGATTTGCTTCATTTAGTAATTTTAGCCCGCATACAAAAGCTGCCTTTAGAAACGGCGAATGCGTTTTTGCAGACAAATTTAATGCTTACATAAACAGACCAACAATCAATTCATGCCAGGGTTTTTTACAATGTAACTGTACTTTGATTTATATAAGCAAAGTCTCTAGTAAATATATTATGAACAGCATTCCAGAATATACTTGAGTAATCGTTTGCAAATACATATATAGCTAGTAACATTTTTATTATGTGATTTTCTGTATACTGCTTGTCTTATTTCTGAATGCGAATCAGCGACCCAACAGTGGGAACAGTATTCCATGTAAAATAATAATGACGTTTATAGTAGTTTAATTCAACACAAAGCTGTTTTTTGATTTCGATAACTACACTAGAACACGGCAATCTTTCTTTATTTTTAAGTATCCATTAAATACTTTTTATTTACATGTTCTGAATATTGTTGTTCTTCTTGTCCGTCGCCTTCTCTTGACCGAGTGTCATGTCCATTCGGATTCGCATAGATTCATATTTTGCTATAAATCTTGTTACTAGATTACAAAATAAAAAAATGATAGGATTTTTAGTTAAATCACCTTAGCCAGTTGAAACAGTTGTTTCTAAATATCTGACGGTTCATTCAAGCATTACCGAATAAGTTTTGTACTGTAGGTAA